>JAFMSR010000024.1:0-306534 GCA_022818135.1 Saxidomus purpurata | reverse complement strand
CAGTATTTCTATCAAGTATCAAACGAATCCCTTAAGTATTTTCCAGGATGGACAGATGGAATGAACAAGCAATTGAATGCGTTTTTTTCCTAATCATAAAGACAATATAACCTTGCGTGCATACTTGAGGCCTTCGTGTCTGCAATATTTATATCACATTTTTATCTCTATTACAAGTCCAAAATTATATGCTTTTACTTGACATTAGACTTATATCTCCCTCTGTAATTTAATGCTCTTGAAATACAATGTACATGTTATTCGTTTAATGGATATACAATGTATCATACTAAGGTATCAAAAATAAAAAGGACAACATTCAGATTATTTATTAAAAATAAATTCTCTCTCATATAATATATATTAACAGGTAAGGAATATAAACCATCATAATAACATTAATTTTATTAATACTGTAATCAGTCATACATTACATAAGGAAGACAATGAAAATTATTCACATAGTTACCATCATTCATAATCATATTCTGAAAGCTATGTCAAGAAACAAAACAGCCAAGATGGCCCTATATCGCTCGCCTGGCTGACACTGGCTATGATACAAGGTCAACAATCGCGTCACATAAAGGGTCAATTTTGACCGGGGGGCCCTGACATGACCAATCTTGGAGGTGTACTACATAACCCTACATTCCAAACGTCTAAGCTCTGGGCCTTGTAGTTCTAGACAAGAAGTTTTCTCTACATAAAACTATGTGAAATCAAGTGACCACCCTACCAGGGCGGGGTCAATTCTCACATGGGGGTCATGATTTGAATGGCAATGCTACATGCTAAATATCTAAGCTCTAGGCCTTGTGGTTTAAGAGAAGAATTTTTAAGTTTTCCCTATATAAGACTAGGTAAAATCAAGTGACCCCAAGCAGGGGCAATTTTGAGCTGAGGTCAAGATTTGAACAATCTTAGTAGAGGTACACTAGGCAATGAGAGTACATGCTAAAATATCTAAGCTCTATCCATTGGGGTTTCAGAGAAGATTTTCAAAGTTTTTCCTATATAACCCTATGTAAAATCACATCAATTTTGACCTGGGGGTCATAATTTGAACATTCTTTGTAGTGGTCCACTAGACAATGCTACCTGCCATATATCTAAGCCATGACAAACAGAATCATCGTTTTAAAATGGTGAACATTTGACCGGAGTTTTATCAAAATCAAGACAATGCGAACACTTTTTAAGTTTTCCTATTTGTTGCCATAGCAACCAGAAGTCGGAAAAGAATGGAATTCTTTTATCTCCTTTGGTAGAATTTTATGCAAATGACATCTCTGCAAAGTTTCATAAATTTCTGTCAAGTGGTTTAGGAGGAGATGTTGTTTGAAGCAAATTGTTGAGGACGACAGGCACAGAGTGATAACTCACCTTCAGCGCTTCGTACTCAGGTGAGCTAAAAGGGCAACAGATTTGTCAAAATTAAAGTCAGAGTTATAAGCATTGGTATGTGAGCATGTCTTATGATCTTAATAACCCATTTTAAGTTTCAAAAGAATATCTTTACCACTTCCAGAGATACTCAAGGAGTGATTCTTATATGCCCCCCAAACTATGTTTGGTTTAGTATAATCAAGTGACTTAAACAATCTTGGTAGAAGTTTACTAGATAATGCTAGATGCCAATATCTTAGCTCTTAAACTTCTGGTTTTTGTAAAGATTTTTAAAGTTTTCCAATTTGTTGCCATACCAACCAAAGTTCTGCTTAGATCTACTTCATTTGAACAATCTTTGATGAGGGTCACCTAAAGGGCATTCATGTGAAGTGTGATGATGGAGAATGATTACAATAGCTCACCCTGGGCACAAGTGGCCAGGTGAGCTAAAACGCTTGTTTCAAACAATCAGGACTTGTTTCTGAAATGGGAGACACAGCTGTAAGACCAAGCAAGAACTACTGAAAAGTAATGATGTATATAAGTATCACAGTCAGTAAAGGTGTTAATTTTTCATACATTTTTATACAAAAGAAAAGAGCATGCACTACATTGTTAATAGCAGGATTTACAAATAACATTCAGAACACATTTTATGCATTCTTAAATAACACACACCATTTTAACAATAACAAGAATGTAAAAAAGATACAAAAATAGAAATCTTCTATAAACAAGAGGGCCAAGATGGCCCTATATCGCTAACCTTGGTACAAGTCCACTTGCCTGGTGGAAGATCACTAGACAATGTTATATACCAAATAGGTTTTCCTATATACATCTTTGTAAAACAAATGACCCCCCCACAGGGAAAGGCCAATTTTGACCCCAGGGGCATAATTTGAACAAACTTTAAAGAGGTCTACTAGGCAATGCTACATGCCAAATATCTAAGCTCTAGGCCTTGTGGTTTCAGAGAAGAAGATTTTTAAAGTTTTTCCTATATAAGCCTATGTAAAACTAAGTGACACCCCAGGCAAGGTCAATTTTTATCCCAGGGGCATAATTTGTACAATCTTAGTAGAGGTCAACTAGACAATGCTACATGCCAAATATCTAAGCTCTAAGCCTTGTGGTTTCAGATAAGAAGATCTTTAAAGTTTTTCCTATATTAGCCTATGTAAAACTAACTGACCCCTGTGCGGGGTCAATTTTGACCCGGGGGTCATAATTTGAACAATCTTGATAGAGGCCCACTAGCCAATGCTACATGCCAAATATCTAAGCTCTAGGCCTTGTCGTTTCATAGAAGAAGATTTTAAAAGTTTTTCCTGTAAGTCTATGTTAAACTAAGTGACCACCCGTGCGGGGTCAATTTTAACCCGGGGGTCATAATTTGAACAATCTTGGTAGAGGTCCATTAGCCAATGCTACATGCCAAATATCTAAGCTCTAGGCCTTGTTGTTTCAGAGAAGAAGATTTTTAAAGTTTTTCCTATATAAGTCTATGTAAAACTAAGTGACCCCCCGTGCGGGGGCAATTTTATTCCGGGGGTCTTCATTTGAACAATCTTGGTAGAGGTCCACTAGACAATGCTAGATGCAAAATATCAAGCTGTAGGCCTTGTGGTTTCAGAGAAGAAGATTTTTAAAGTTTTTCCTATTTGTTGCCATAGTAACCAGAGTTCTGCATTGAATGGAATTCTTTGAACACCTTTGATAGAGCTTTATGCAAGGTACCTACCTGCAAAGTTTCATCATCATTGGCCAAGTGGTTTCAGAGGAGATGTCGTTTGAAGGAAATGGTGGACGGACGGACAGACAACAGACGGAATGCGATCCCAATAGCTCACTCTGGCACTTTGTGCCAGGTGAGCTAAAAATAAGACACAAGTTTTACAGCGAAAACAAAGTGGAATGTTGCTATCTGCAATAATGAATGATTAAATACTAAGTAATTGTCACAAAAATATCGTACTATGTTGCATTTTCAGCTGCCATGAGGATGTTTTATTAACCAAATGAATTGCCAAGAAAAATTTAGAATACAGCTGTGTTTTGAAAAAAGCATAAAATATCAGGTTTTAATATTTCAGGCCTAAATGTCTGCAGCACATGATTACACATGCATGCTTGAATCTAAGTGTGTTTTCTCTACCTAGCAACCTATTCATCTAGCTTACAAGATATGCATCATTCATTTATGCAATTTAATTACAACAATTAATGATCAAAATTTTATATGCAAACTTAAACAAAATTATGGAAACGATACTTCTCATAATGATTTCTTTTGTAATATAACAAAGTATCAAGGTTATATCTTTATGCATGGTACAAAATATTCCAGTCATGTTCTCTGTCAATAGACTTCTACTTCGAGCCACACAAAACATGTCACTCCTCGCTTTTTAAATACACAATTGAAACAGTGAAAAGGTCAGCTCATATCTTTCATCGAAATAATGTGAATTGATTATGGTTTATTTCTTATACAGGTTTCTCTCAAATCACAGTTAATTGGCCTCAAATCCATGATCTCGACCGCAAAGGACTGACCTGACATGTGAACAAAGCTGTAGAAGCATGTGCTCTGAACAATGCACTGAACATAAAAATGTTTGCATCAAGTTATTTAAAAATCTCTAGATCTGTTCAAGAACACAAAGTATAGGTTATTTGTAGGGATGGGTATTGCCTGAAATTTCATATCGTGATAAATGGCAACACGCAAGACTGTATTGCAATATATTGAGAGTGGGTAGCTCTTACAAAAATTAACTTTGAAGTTTTCAAACTTGGTTATAATATGGTAATAAAGTAATTGAAATATTCCTTGGGCAAAGTCATTAATGTTCATTTGTTTACTTTTTGAGTTTTGAGATCAATTAATATGCCTCCTGTTATTACTAAGTCTACTGTCCATCATTGTCATCACAGAAAGAACACACGGGTTATTCAAATTCAAGTTTCAGCTATTAAACAACAGAAAAATTACATAACAAGAAGACGCGGCAATGCCGCCAAAGCAGGTTTAAACAGCGCCTGTAGAAAAGGTAGAATTAAAAAAAAACAGCCATCTTGACTCCTCCCAATCTTAGTAACAGTGCCCTTGACTTTGACCCTTGTGACCAAATTTACTTTCGCTAGAATTTAAGAACTAAATTTTTTTTTACATTTTTAGTAACAGTGACCTTGACCCTAGTGACCTTGACCCCCCATTTGTTTTTGCTTAAAACAATCTTAAAACTAAAAATAAATAAAAATCTATTTTTAGTAACAGTGACCTTGACCTTGATCCAAGTGACCTTGACCCCAAAATTATTTTTTTTGCTTAAAAAAATCTAAAAACTAAAAATAAATAAAAATCTATTTTTAGTAACAGTGACCTTGACCTTGAACCTAGTGACCTTGACCCCGAAAAAATATTTTTTTTGCTTAAAACAATCTAAAAACTAAAACTACATAAAAATCTATTTTTAGTAACACTGACCTTGACCCAAAAAAAATTTGTTTTGCTTAAAACAATCTAAAAACAAAAAATAAATAAAAATCTGTTTTTAGTAACAGTGACCTAGATCTTGATCCTAGTGACCTTGACCCGAAAAAAATTTTGTTTGCTTAAAACAATCTAAAAACTAAAACTACATAAAAATCTATTTTTAGTAACACTGACCATGACCTTGACCCTAGTGACCTTGACCCCGAAAAAAAATTTTTGCTTAAAACAATCAAAATACTAAAAATAATTAAAAATCTATTTTAGTAGCACTGACCTTGACCTTCAGCCAAGTGACCTTGACCCCAAAATTTTTTTTTGCTTAAATCAATTTAAAAACTAAAAATAAATAAAAACCTATTTTTAGTAACACTGACCTTGACCTTGACCCTAGTGACCTTGACCCCGAAAAAATTTTTTTTTGCTTAAAATAATCAAACTAAAATTAAATAAAAATCTATTTTTAGTAACAGTGAAATTGACCTTAACCAAGTGACCTTGACTGCAAAAAAATTTTTTTGGCTTCAATCTAAAAATAATTAAAAATCTATTTTTAGAAACAGTGACCTTGACCATAGTGAACCAAAAGCTTCATCTCCACGCAAGCTACCTACACACCAAGTTTCATTACAATTGGTCACTCCTAACTCAAGTTATTGAGTGGAAACCATTTTTCTATTTTTAGTAACAGTGCCCTTGACCTTGAACCAAGTGACCCCTAATGCAATCCCAAGCTTCCTCTCTACACAAGCTACCTACACACTGAGTTTGATTGCAATTAGTCACTCCTAACTTGAGTTATTGAGCAGAAACTATTTTTCTATTTTTAGTTACAGTGACCTTGACCTTGACCTTAGTGACCCCAAATGCAATCCCAAGCGGCGTCTCCACGCAAGCTACCTACAGAACAAGTTTCATTGTAATTGGTCACTCCTAACTTGATTTATTGAGCGGAAACCATTTTTCTATTTTTAGTAACTGTGACCTTGACCTTGACCCTAGTGACCCCAAATGCAATCCCAAGCGGCGTCTCCACGCAAGCTACCTACAGACCAAGTTTCATTGTAATTGGTCACTCCTAGCTCGAGTTATTGAGCGGAAACTGTTTTCTATTTTTAGTAACAGTGACCTTGACCTTGACCCTAGTGACCCCAAATACAATCCCAAGCGGCGTCTCCATGCAAGCTACCTACACACCAAGTTTCATTGCAATTGGTCACTCCTAACTGAAGTTATCCAACGGAAACCAATGTTTGACGCCCGCCCGCCCGACATACGACATCGCCATTCTAATAAGTAGGTTTTTTTCAAAAAACCTGCTTAAAAATACTGCGGTATGGGGTGACACCATATTGGTATGTATTGCATCTCGAGTGAATTGCAATATACAGGTATACCGGTTTTATCGCGCATCCCTAGTTATTTGACAACTTATTATATTACAAAGTGTCCAACAGGCTGAACATGAATTCTGCACAAAATTCCACAAAACTATTTTCAATCATTAACATTCTGCAAAAGTTATTTTCAATCATTCACGCAATTTTCAAAATATCAAGCATATGGTTGAAAGAAAATGATGCTAAAATCAATACAAAGTCATCTACTAATCACATTCAATCAATTTTTGAGAACTAGTGGTCACTTAGATGAGTTCCCACATCATTATAAAAATCTGATTAACTTAGACATAAAAAGTACTGAAGTCCAATCCACAAAACATTTAATTAATAAAGGAAGCCCACATAAGTTAAACAAGAGGGCCATGATGGCCCTATACCGCTCACCTGAGTACCAGTGCACTTGCCTGGTAGGTGTGGTCAATTTTGACCCCATGAGTATGATTTGAAAAAAGTAGGTGGAAAACCACTAGACAATGTTACATACCAGGGCAGTGTCTATTCTGACCCAAGGGTAATAATTTGAACGATCTTTGCAGAGGTCCATTAGGCAATGCTACATGTCAAATATCAAGGCTGTAGGCTTTGTGGTTTCAGAGAAGATTTTTAAAGTTTTTCCTATATAGAAGCCTATGTAAAACCAAGTGACACCCCATACAGGATCAATTTTGACCCAGGGATTATAATTGGAACAATCTTGATATAGGTCCACTAGGCAATGCTACATACTAAATATCTAAGCTCTAAGCCTTGTGGATTCATAGAAGAAGATTTTTAAAGTTTTTCCTATTTGTTGCCATAGCAACCAAAGTTCTGAATGGAATGGAATTCTTTGAAAAATTTTGGTAGAGCTTCATGCAAGGAAAATCCCTGCCAATTTTCATTAACATTGGCCCAGTGGTTTCAGAGGAGATGTTATTTGAAGCAAAATGTTGACGGACAACAGACAGTGGGTGATGGGAAAAGCTCATCTTGACACAAAGTGCCAGGTGAGCTGAAAACACACTTAATAAATTTTTAAACACCATCAATAAGTCATGTTTTGTTTTTGTTGTCTTCTTCGTCACTATCTGGTAGAGGATCTGCCTTCTTAGTGAAGTCCACCTCAACATACTCAGTCATATCATCGAGCCCATGGATAACTAGTTTCTTCTGTCCCTTCGGCTGGTCATTGAAGGTGAGGTCTGCATATATTAGTCCATCCTTGTTGACCAGTTTCTGCAAATACAAAAGAAACCATTTTATAACCAAGTGCCCAATAAAGATTGAGATATCTTTCATAATTTGAACAATCATCAGAAGTCCACTGCATAATGCTACATTCAAAATATCTGAGCCTTGTAGTTCTAGACCAGATGTTTTGAAGTTTTACCTATATAAGCCTGTGGACAAACAGACATATGACGTTAGCTGGATGGTGAGTGGTCCTAATCAGGCCTCAGGAGTGTAAACAAGGTTTTCCTTTTATTTGACCTTGTGACCTAGTTTTTGACCCCATGTGACCCAGTTTCGATGATTGGATACTTAATGTGGCCGATAGAATGTAAATGATATGTTTCTTTGTGACCTGTTTTTTAACCACAGGCGACCAAGACACAAACTTGCCCTAGGAACCATAAAAGAAAACATTCTGACCAATTTCCATGATGATTGGGTTGGTTGTAAATGTGTCCTCCAGTGCATAAACAATATGTTTCTATGATTTAACCTTGTGGCCTAGTATTTAACCAAGATTTGAACTTGACCTAGATTTTATGAAGACAGCCAGATGACGGACACCAGGCATCACAATAACTTTACTGGAGCACATCAGGCTCAGGTGAGATAAGATCACCCATTGGCAATTTGAAATCTGTCTGCCTAACCGAACAAATTTCATAATTGCATCTTCAACAAGAGCTGTCCCACACAAGTGACGAATGCCCCCGAAAGAGGTGCCTCAGTCTGTGTCCTTTCCATGTGCTCAATAAATGTGCTATGTCATTTTAAAATCCTTCCATGCATGACAGAGTAACCACGCAGACAGTATTCCATTACTTGTTTAAGCACTAAGTGTGACCTTGACCTTTGAGCTAGGGACAAGGGTCTTGCACGCGACACATCCGCTTGATGTGCTAGACATTTGTGCAAAGTTATTTTAAAATCCTTCAAAGCATGATCAAGTTATAGTCCGGACACAAATGTATGCATATATACAGGATTCCATTACCAATAAACTCTAAGTGTGACCTTGACTTTTGTGGTAGGGATATTGGTCTTGCATGCGACACGTCATCTTGATGTGCTTGACATTTGTGCCAAATTATTTTAAAACCCTTCAATGCATGACAAAGTTACAGTCTGGACACGAATGTGTGCATATATGCATATATAGAGGAATCCATTACCTTCAAACTCTAAGTATGGCCTTGACCTTTGAGCTAGGGACGTGGGTCTTGCACAGACGGACGGACGGACGTACGATGTACGATGGACGCCAGACGGAATGCGATCCTAATAGCTCACTCTGGCACTTTGTGCCAGGTGAGCTAAAAACTTATTTTTTAAAATCTATTTTTAGTAACAGTGACCTTGACCCTAGTGACCTGCAATGTAATCCCAAGCTTCCTGTCCACGCAAGCTACCTACACACAAAGTTAATTACAATTGGTCTTAACATGAGTTATTGAGCAGAAACCTTTTTTCTATTTTTAGTGGACATTTCCAACTTAATCGGTATCGTAATCAGATTTTGAATCGGAATATTGTTGACTGAAGATTGGGGGACATCTCAACGTTTTTCCGTCTATTATAAAACTGTTCAATATCGGATATGTTACAAATTCAGGCCACAATAAACAAAACTTTGTTCAACGTGTACATTTATTTCGGCTACATACTTTAATCAGTTCAATTATCCTGGATACCCATTTGTTCAAGAATATGCAGTACTTTCCAAGGCATAAAAGGAATGCATAAAAAATGATTCACATAATTCACCAGTGCATTTTCCAAATCCTTCTTACGACATGGAAGGGATGCACAAATATGTGCTGTATGAGATGTGAGATGCCTGGGATATAGCCACCCTGTACATGTTCTATGGAAACGCCTTAACAGAGTGTCCTGTCTTGTTCAATTGTTTTTCTATCTTCCCAAATAATTGTGATATCTTGTTAATGAACTGTTATATCTTCAAAGGTGTTATGCAATCTTGGTCATGTTTCATGCTGTTATATTTATGTCACATAATATGAAGATCACACGATGCTTCACAAGATAGCATGTGAATTCAAGATGATAATACGTGAATTGGACATACACGTAATAGCACAATTTTTAACAACATGTATTGTGAAAAAGTTAACACTGTATTTAGACAAGATTGCATGTCATTTTGTCAAGGTAACACATCATGTAGCGAAATTAATGTGATATTAAGACAAGATAGCATGAACATTTCACATAATATAACAATGGAATAAGAAGACATTATGTGAACTAGATATAACAACATGACATTTAAGAAGATACAGTCGACTCTCATTCCCTCGAACCCGGATTGTTCGACCACCCCCGATCGCTCGAACACCTCTTCCGGTCCGGAACTTTAGTGTTCTTTATGTTTATTGTTCTACTGCGGATGGCTCGAACACCGATGGCTGGAACTCTCGAACTCCTTGTCGGTCCCTTCAGCACAATAATAGTGCAATTCACACCCGTTGGCTCGATCAGACAATTAGTCGCCGGCACATTTTGTGATCATGCAAACAATTCACACCTCGACAGGAGGGACGATAATTGGCATTTAATAGGTGCACGCGTAATTTTAGTAAGCTTGTGTAATTAATAAGGTATAGTACAAACAAATTTAATTAGATGATTTTCGATCACTAGTTATGTTTTAAATCCACATTCAAACAATTTGAGTAAAATATGCCTGTATGATGGCTTTAAAAATGAGCGACTGTATTCTGTTTTTACATTTCAATAAACGAATTAGGCTGAACAACTTGGTGAAGGACCCGGTAACGGGGGGTAGCTAAGTCGGCGTCTGAAAAACAAGGAGTTAAACGTAAATTGGATCAGAAAACATTAGAAACAAAATACAATGCAATAATAGAATATGAGAGGGACAAAAATCAAAAACAGAAATTGCTAAAATGTTTGGAGTGCCAAAAAACACGCTTTCAGGCTGGTTAAAAAAAGCTGGCACAATAAAAGAGGGTTATACGAAATTCGGACCAAAGCGACGGAACAATAATTAATTAAAAAAAAAAGAACAACAATGGTTTTCGTTTTTATTTACACAGAGTACAAGTGTACATGGGTCATATACGTCGTACGCAAAATCCAAGATGGCCGCCGATACTGATGGCTCGAACTCCCGATGGCTCGAACTTATATTCACGGGCCCTTCGAGTTCGAGCGATCGAGAGTCGACTGTATAGCAATTCATTAGCAAGACATCAATATTAGTTGAGAAGATAGAAAACAATTTAAGCAAGAGCCATGTTACACATGGTTAATCCCCCCGCCAGGAAGAACTTACCTGAAGGTTGTACTTTCGTACATTTTACTTGGTGAGAGGAAATCCTTAAAAAGCCGTATAGTTATGGTCATGCTGAGTACAGTTTTCAAGTAAGTGGAAAAAGAATAAGGCAATGAAGAGAAGGTTTGCAAAATTATATTAATGTTCATTATCATTATAGGTATGATATTTTTCTATTTGACTAAAAGTAGGCAAGGTAGAGTTATTGTTCTTGCACACTGCACTTCCTACCAATGTGCTATGTTGAAGAAAATCCCTCTAGTACTTTTGGAGTTATGCTCCGGAATTTTTTTTCAAGTAAATCTGATAAAGGGGAATAACTCTAAAAGTAGGCAAGGTAGAGTTATTGTTCTTACACACTGCACTTCCTACCAATGTGCTATGTCAGTGTATTAAGTTTGAAGAAAATCCCTCTAGTACTTTTGGAGTTATGCTCCGGAATTTTTTTTCAAGTAAATCTGATAAAGGGGAATAACTCTAAAAGTAGGCAAGGTAGAGTTATTGTTCTTACACACTGCACTTCCTACCAATGTGCTATGTCAGTGTATTAAGTTTGAAGAAAATCCCTCTAGTACTTTTGGAGTTATGCTCTGGACAAAACTTTTAAAGTAAATCTGATAAAGGGGAATAACTCTAAAAGTAGGCAAGGTAGAGTTATTGTTCTTACACACTGCACTTCCTACCAATGTGCTATGTCAGTGTATTAAGTTTGAAGTAAATCCCTCCAGTACTTTTGGAGTTATGCTTTGGACAAGTAAATCTGATAAAGGGAAATAACTCTAAAAGTAGGCAAGGTAGAGCTATTGTTCTTGCACACTGCACTTCCTACCAATGTGCTATGTCAGTGTATTAAGTTTGAAGTAAATCCCTCAAGTACTTTTGGAGTTATGCTCTGGACAAAACTTTTAAAGTAAATCTGATAAAGGGGAATAACTCTAAAAGTATGCAAGGTAGAGTTATTGTTCTTGCACACTGCACTTCCTACCAATGTGCTATGTCAGTGTATTAAGTTTGAAGTAAATCCCTCAAGTACTTTTGGAGTTATGCTTTGGACAAGTAAATCTGATAAAGGGAAATAACTCTAAAAGTAGGCAAGGTAGAGCTATTGTTCTTGCACACTGCACTTACTACCAATGTGCTATGTCAGTGTATTAAGTTTGAAGTAAATCCCTCAAGTACTTTTGGAGTTATGCTCTGGACAAAACTTTTAAAGTAAATCTGATAAAGGGGAATAACTCTAAAAGTAGGCAAGGTAGAGTTATTGTTCTTGCACACTGCACTTCCTACCAATGTGCTATGTCAGTGTATTAAGTTTGAAGAAAATCCCTCAAGTACTTTTGGAGTTATGCTTCGGACAAGTAAAAATGATAAAGGGGAATAACTCTAAAAAGTAGGCAAGGTAGAGTTATTGTTCTTGCACACTGCACTTCCTACCAATGTGCTATGTCAGTGTATTAAGTTTGAAGTAAATCCCTCAAGTACTTTTGGAGTTATGCTCTGGACAAAACTTCTAAAGTAAATCTGATAAAGGGGAATAACTCTAAAAGTAGGCAAGGTAGAGTTATTGTTCTTGCACACTGCACTTCCTACCAATGTGCTCTGTCAGTGTATTAAGTTTGAAGAAAATCCCTCAAGTACTTTTGGAGTTATGCTCCGGACAAAGTTTTTCAAGTAAATCTGATAAAAGGGGAATAACTCTAAAAGTAGGCAAGGTAGAGTTATTGTTCTTACACACTGCACTTCCTCCCAATGTGCTCTGTCAGTGTATGAAGTTTGAAGAAAATCACTCAAGTACTTTTGGAGTTATGCTCCGGACAAAATTGGGACGGACGGACGGACGGACGAAGACCATTTCTAATATCCCCTTCGCCTTCGGCGGGGGGATAAACAAGACAGGACAGTCAGGTAACAAGAAAATTTATAATGTCTTAAGGTAGTGGATGTGTAATGAGTACTTCCTGTTTAAGGATCATTTGGAATACTTTGGATTTTATAGCTGTCCCTATTTTGTACTGTGGCGCAGTGGTTAGAGCGTCTGCTTTGAGATCAAGAGGTCCTGAGTTCAATCCCCGAAGCAGCCAAAACTTTTTTCCGTTATTTTTTCTTTTTTAGTTATCAAATTGAATAACATGAAAAATTAAGCCATTTTTCAAGATTTTAAAACTGTATCTTAATTTTCCTTGATTTTTTCAAGCTGTACAGATACTTGAAAATACAACAAGAGCTGTCAGTAGGACAGCGCGCTCGACTTTTTTAGTGCTTGCCAATAAAACAAAACTTTGACAGTTAAGGGCACACAAGACTTTAACTAGGAATTTCTAAGTACAAATCAAGAAACATTTTCACAGAGTTATCTTCTCTTGCTTACAGATAGGTCTCATGATGGTACATAAGTACTCCAACTTTCAAAGTAATATCTCAAATGGTTAAGTCAACAAGTGGACAAGAATGAAAATTTTAACTGAGTTTCTAAGACAAAAAGGGCCATAATTCACATAAAATCCTTGACAGAATTACCTTCTCCTGCCCATGTTTTGGGATCATGATGGTAAACAAGTATTCAAACTTTCAAAGTAATATCTCGAACAGTTTAGTCAAAAAGTGGACTGGTACGAAAAACTTTACCAAGATTCTAAGTCGATAAAGGGCCTTAATTTTTAAAACAAATCCTTCACAGAGTTACCTTCTCTTGTCTACAGATGGGGGGTAATGATGTAAACAAGCATTCAAAGTTTCAAAGCAATATCTCAAAGGGTTAAGGCAATAAGTGGATTTTACCCATATTCAAAGTATTTTCTAAGTAAAAAAGGGGCATAATTCTGTCAAAAACCTTGACAGAGTTATGTACTCTTGTCTGTTGATGTAGGTCATGATGGTAAACAAGTATGGTTAGTTTCAAAGCAATACCTCCAATGGTTTTGAAATAAAGTGAGGTGGTACGAAAAACTTAACCAAGCTCAATACACTTTCTAAGTCAAAAAAGGGCCATAATTCTGCCAAAAACCTTGACAGAGTTATGTACTCTTGTCTGTAGATGGAGGTTATGATGGTAAACAAGTATGGTAAGTTTCAAAGCCATACCTCCAATACTTTTGAAATAAAGTGGGGTGGTACGAAAAACTTAACCAAGGTGTGACGCCAACGCCGACGCCGACGCCGGGGCGAGTAGGATAGCTCCCCTTTTCATAGAAAAGTCGAGCTAAAAATTGACCGTGCTCGTTTTTAAAAGTTGAATATCTCAAAAAGTAGACGGTAAAACATTTTAATTTTTTCTTATATTTCAATTCATATACTACTTATAAAAGTTTTATAATCAGTAGTGATGGCCCTACCCCGAATCTTTTGCTAGTCATGTATATGTACATGCGTGATATGTCTCATGGCAAAATTAGGCAAATTGTATACCCTAGTTTTGGGCATTATTGCACATTTTTTGTTACACATGTTAAGCTTGTAGAATTATAATTCATGTTTTGTAATTCTACATTGCTTGCAGTACTTTTTGAACCTGGAATTTTTTAAAAATGTAAATAGATACTTGCAAACATACCTATTTTAACTTTTATGGTACTTTTTAATATGATCAGTATTTCACAAATGGGGGTTGGGTAACAAAAAAATGGAATCAATTTTTAATTAAACGGTGAAATGTCTTTAAATTTTGCACACTAGTCGGTTAACAGATGTAGATCATATAAATATTAAATTTAATGTGTTTTGGAATAGTGTCCATTAGACCCCCACTACCTTAACCTAAGACAGCTACAATGTAACATACTGTACGATGTAAGTTTGGCTTTGGCATGTTCCATGCAGCGTGCAACTTCCTATACTTCCTTCACATCCATAAACCTTTCCTGGCTAACTGTGGGGACATACATGGTGTCATGAACGGGTCTCGGTTATGGTAGATTTTGTAGGTCAATAAGACAAAGTCAACAGGAAAGAGTAAATCTGTGCCTAGTTGGTTCATAAGACTGGGCATTGTTAAAGATGTCAGAAAAACCCGCTTCCAACGTGACAAATTATATTGTTTGCATCTACCAGGAAGTGTGTGTACAGTGCGTGATAGCAACTATAGCAGGAGAAAAACTGATGCTCTGACTGTATATTTCATGTGAAGTGACATCAATAGACCCACTGGCTTCAGGAAGTTTGATGAACTTCCTTGATGCAGGATCGAGCTGCGATCGCCATCAGCAGTGATGATGACGGTCCGGAACAGGATCCACCACGTCGTAGGCTACAACTTACCAATCCGATCATGAGCTGTACCATGCATTTATGACAAGGCATTTTGTCGCACCTTCTATATGAATTGGGATGATGTATTAAATTAATAATGTTACTGAAAGTGTTTTCATAATATATGTACGGTTTGGGCTATGTTGTCTTTTGTTTTTCTATGTAATCCTCAACATGCCCAATATTTACCATTGACTTCGTAGAGATGACAATTTTTAACCATTTCATAACAATGATAAGTCCCCTATTCTTCAGCCATGAATTGTCTAATTCAAATTCCGATTCCGATAACGTTAAGTCCAGTAACGGTGACCTTTATCTTGAACAAAGGTGGTTGTAACATGCGCTCTGCACATTGTCTCAATTTGGTAAACACTTGCGGTGAGTTATTTAACAAGAGGGCCATGATGGCCCTGTATCGCTCACCTGTCTACCATTGGCAAAAATAAAAGGTTATTAATAGCAGAAAGGATCAATTTTTACCTTTGGCTCATGATATCCTCTTAATAAGCTTATGTAAAATCAAAAGATCCCCCCTCCCCCCCCCCCCGCCCCTGGGCATGATTTGAACAATCTTGGTAGAGAGTCAATTATTGCCACATGCTGAATATCTAAGCTCTAGGCCTCATTATTTTGCTGTCTGATCATGATCTGCACTGTTGGCTATTCATTGTTTTGCTGTCTGATCATAATCTGCACTGTAAGCTATTCATTGTATGTTGGCTGGTCATGATCTGCACTGTCAGCTATTTATTTTTTGCTGTCTGATCATGATCTGCACTGTTTGCTATTCATTGTTTTGCTGTCTGATCATAATCTGCACTGTAAGCTATTCATTGTATGTTGGCTGGTCATGATCTGCACTGTCAGCTATATATTTTTTGCTGTCTGGTCATGATCTGCACTGTTTGCTATGCATTATTAAGCTGTCTGATCATGATCTGCACTTTCATTATTTAGCTGTCTGATCATGGTCTGCACTGTTTGCTATGCATTATTTTGCTGTCTGATCATGATCTGCACTTTCATTCTTTTGCTGTCTGATCATGATCTGCATTGTAAGCTATTCATTATTTTGCTGTCTGATCATGATCTGCACTGCAAGCTATTCATTATTTTGCTGTCTGATCATGATCTACACTGTAAGCTATTCATTATTTTGCTGTCTGATCATGATCTGCACTGTTTGCTATGCATTATTAAGCTGTCTGATCATGATCTGCACTTTCATTATTTAGCTGTCTGATCATGGTCTGCACTGTTTGCTATGCATTATTTTGCTGTGTGATTATGATCTGCACTTTCATTCTTTTGCTGTCTGATCATGATCTGCATTGTAAGCTATTCATTATTTTGCTGTCTGATCATGATCTGCACTGTAAGCTATTCATTATTTTGCTGTCTGATCATGATCTACACTGTAAGCTATTCATTATTTTGCTGTCTGATCATGATCTGCACTGTAAGCTATTCATTATTTTGCTGTCTGATCATGATCTGCACTGTAAGCTATTCATTATTTTGCTGTCTGATCATGATCTACACTGTAAGCTATTCTTTATTTTGCTGTCTGATCATGATCTGCACTGTAAGCTATTCATTATTTTGCTGTCTGATCATGATCTGCACTATAAGCTATTCATTATTTTGCTGTCTGATCATGATCTGCACTGTGAGCTGTTCATTTTTTTAACAATTTATGGTACTCTCCAAAGTGATAGATGGAAGTTTTATGAAAGAAAAACATGCATAGGCATATTTGTCATTGATAAATCTGTAATCTTCTTATATGTTTTGTATATATCAAATATTGATTTATTTTTATATATGAACTTTCTTGTGATGTGAAATGTAAAAATTACATTCTTAACATGGAAGTTCAACTAAGGGTCAAGAACATGTATTGCATCATCGCTATTTACAACTTTATAAGTGCCAATTTTAGGCCAGAGTTTTTATATTGCTTGGTTTATGGGAAGTTTTCTAAAATGTTGAGTATGAAGGACTTTTCCTACTGTATTGAACAGAGCACATATTGAACATCAGTCTACTGCACCTGTCAATAATCGTCATTTTCGAACAAAATAAACACTTTAAAATAATTACTTTCAATTATATATCCCTACTATTCTGACACTTCATTAACTAGTCTGTGAAGTCGGAACAGCGGAAATAATAAAAATAAAATGTCAGTTCATAATGTCATTGTTATTCTACCTTTTCAAAAAATAGGACAGGCAGTCGCATAAACCAAGAGATATAAAAACTCTGGCCTTACCATAGAGAGATCCAAGATGTGTACTGATTACAAATCAATCTTATGGTGTTAAAATACTGCAATAAAATTAGCAAATGAGGTGTTCAATAAACAACACACTATTAAAACTAGTAATCATCAAAACAACCTTTCTGACAAATTTCAAGGATATCTGGGCTGAAAATGTAACATCTAGAGTGTTAACAAGGTTTTTCCATATTTGAGCTGTGACCTAGTTTTTGACCCCAGATGACCCATATTCGAACTTGGGCTAGAAATCATCTTAACAACCTTTCTGACAAATTTCCAGGATATTCGGGCTGAAAATGTTACCTCTAGAGTGTTAACAAGGTTTTTCCATATTTGGGCTCTGTGACCTAGTTTTTGACCCCAGGTGACCCATATTAAAACTTGAGCTAGAAATCAACCAAACAACCTTTCTGACAAATAGCCAGGATATTTGGACTGAAACAGTAGCCTCTACAGCCTTAACAAGATTTTTCTATTTTTGGGTCATGTGACCTAGTTTTTCATCCGAGATGACCCATATTCGAACTCGTCCGAGTAATTACTGGGACAAACATCCTGACCAAGTTTCGTGACAATTGAGGAAAAAATGTGACCACTAGAGTGTTAACGAACTAAATGTGGACGGACAACGTCCGACGGACATTCATCGATCCTAATAGCTCACCCTGAGCCAGCTCAGGTGAGCTAAAAATCTATAAAGGGGTTCAAGAGATACGGAGCGGACACAAAATGTAGTCATATGACCTTTGATCTCTTATTGTGACCTTGGCCTTGAACCAAGGTGGTTGTAACATGTGCTCTGCACATCATCTCAATATGGTGAACATTTGTGGTGAGTTATAAAATCCTTCAAGGGGTTCAAGAGATATGGAGCAGACACAATTTTTTATGGACAAATGGCCAGAAGGACAGACAGACAGACAGACAACTCAACCAAAAACAATACAGTAAAACTTCGATAACTCGAGGTCGCAAAGGGACGAGTAAAATGCTCGAGTTATCCGAGGTCTCGAGTTATCCGAATTATGGAAAGTTTTTCTACTGTGACGTATCTTATAAACAATGTGTATTTGTGGACCTTCGTGTTGTATTCATTTATTTCATTAACTCACGAATCCCGAATTTCCATTTTGTATCTATTCGATCAAGTCCCGTCTGTTTGTTTACATACATGTATATCAGTGCAATTACTAAAAGACAACTGATTAATGATGAAGGCGGAGTAACGTAATGTTATTTCGCCCAGTGTATTTACCGGTCACTCTGGGTATTTTTAACTGTATTCCTTTAAATCCAGACGACTTGTATGCTAGACAAAACCGGTCTAAGCATATTCAATGAAAGTGATCGGCCTGTAATTACATAAATATATTGAAGATGATTAAAATGTGCGAATAACATTTTATACAGTTTTGCCACTGCACTGCCGATTAATCAATAATAAACAAACAATCAATTAACAATAGAAGTTTTTCAGCTGACGTGTCAAAATAATGATCCGCCAAAGCAGAGGTGAGAAAAAATCTGATAATCAGTGACCTCGAGTTATCCATGGTAATTTAGTAAGAATTCTACCTGGCGGGACCACAGGTGTTCCTCGAGTTATCCGGGGTTCTCGAGTTATTGATGCTCGAGTTATCCATGGTAATTTCTAGTTAAACATATAGGAAAAATGGCCGGGACCGACAGGAGTCCTCGAGTTATCCGGGGTTCTCGAGTTATCGATGCTCGAGTTAACGAAGTTTTACTGTATGTGACCTGTTGAGTGTTATCACGAACAGACAACAGACGGATGGACAGATGGACATCCTAGAAATTGGCAGTTTTGTTCTTTTTATTGTTCTTTCAGCCACATAATCCAAAAAATAATGAATGATACCGTTACTTATTGCTGCGATAGCCACTTAAATCCAACTTTTTTGGAATGGACAGGCGGACAAAGGACAAACCATCATGGCACAAGCTCTGTTTGACTTTGTCCAGTAGAGCTAAATTATTGTACTGAAACATGCTAAAAATATGCGGATCTCCTCTTGGTTGTGAAACAGTCTTTGAAGTTTCACTGCATTCAAGTCAATTGCTTCTGAGATTTAATAGCCTAGATAAGAATGTGCGAAGGGCGGACATACACATAGAGCCAAACACAATATTTCCCAGTAGGGGAATTAACAATTACCTTTGGTTTCTTTGCTGTATCTGTTTCTGGATTTTCATACACATTCTCCTCGGGTGCCTTTCCTTTTCTATCTGTAACAGGTTTCATTTTAGCTTTCCCTTTCGATGAAATGTCTGGGGCATTTTCATAGATATCTCCATCTGAAAAAAGATTTTTAAAGAAATTAACAGGGTTAAGTTAACACAAAATCACTCATCCAAGCAAGCATGTGGTCAACATCTGTAATTGCTGAATAGTACTGAAGTACTTTCAGGTACTGTGTAGTATGATGTCACTCTGTATGTCTACAATACTGTAGTAATCTAAAATATTGTAGTACATTGTATACTATTCTCGGCTTCGCCATGACGTCATACTGACCAGTTAACCAATCAGATTATTAGGTCGCGTTCATTTCTTCATTCAGTGAAAGGTGAAAACTTGGTCTTTACCATTGACTTATATGCAAGTTTAACTTTATTTTACACAAAACAAAAAGCTTTTGACAACATAGAACTATTATAAAAACAATCTGATAGTTTCAACTTAATTTAAAGGAAGATCTTCGTATTCTTTCATTTCTAATCTTGGTAAGTTAAAGATGCATAGAGACCAGCCTTGATAGCCGAGGAATCCCCTTTCCCGAAGGTAAATAATCTATCAGTACCCGGATGTGCAAATCCGAGAATATTGCAGGGGACAAGCAGAAGAGATTCGGGAAATTCCATTGCTTGGTTCACTAGAAGCTAAATATAGCTAAACTTTGTTCGCTCGAACTTCATTCGCTCGAATACAACCGATCGCTTGAACTCGGTCGACGGTCCCGGCAAAATCTCTATATAAATCATATTGTTCCACCTCCGAAACCTCAAACCCTGATCTCTCAAACCTGTCTGGCGGTCCCTTCAGATGCATTTCATTGTCAATTACATCCTTTTGCTCGAACAATAAAAGGTGTCAGTCTTAATTATCGGGCAAACAATTGCACATTGATCACACATTTGTTGAACGGTGCATGTTTTTAGCACCTCGGTAAATGAACAATAAAAAGTAATTTGAATTTCTTTAAAATGGTGATAAAAATTAGTAGTAAATTGGCATAATTTAAGTTTTTTCACGAAGATGGATAGTTAATATCTAATGAGTGACGGATTTTTTGAAAGGGCATGTTGACACTGGATTAAAAAAAAATAGTGAAAGTTATGTGTTTGCGATTTAATAATTTTGACTTCTAACTAAAATTGCAATTAATGAATAAATTTTGCGTTTTATCAGCTTTCCATTGATATAAAACATGTTGAAATGTCTTTCGTTTGAAGAAAGTCAGGTATACCGGTATCGGAAATCGGCTTTTAGCCTATCCGATAAAAGCTCTTCAAAAATGAAAAAGTTGAACAAACGCAATAATTTGACTGAATTTCGCCGATTAATTTTTTTTCATGCAGGGACAAATTGTCTAACATCCAATCTTTTTGTATAATACGCACTTAATCTTTTAAAATATAGAAAATATAAAACCTGGTTTAAATGTGTATTATATTCAAGTTTCTTCAGTATAACGACCTGTGACTGGCGGACCTCGATGGCTCGAACCACCGATCCCTCAAACTAAAATCGACGGTCCCTTCGAGTTTGAGCGAACGAAGTTTAACTGTAACTGAATAATGATTAGTTAGTATCAGTGTTTCCTTGAAAGAAGTCAACGCTAGGATGCTATATGAATGTTTTTTTGACATTTGTCATTCCATGCATTTGTTCATGAGAAACCATTTAATAGGGATTATCTAGAATCTTGCATTCTATAATCCTTCTTAAACACATCATCTAGTAGGTGGGTCAGTGCCTATTGCAATTGGTATGGGCTGGTCTGGTCTGGATTTTAGACTTTCTGTGAAGATTCTTCAAAGGAGGTGGAACTTCACCTGGGCACTTACAGATTTGAATCCTATAAATGTGGGCTCTAGTGTTTTCTATATAAAATCGCTTAAATTCAGCAACTTTTTTCATGACTTCCAGTCTTTCATGTCTTGCACAGCTACCCTTATTTTGAAGATCTAATTATATACAAAAAATATAATATATTAGCGAGAAAGTCCTGATAAACTGACTGGAACAGGTGCTGTAAACATGGCAGAACTTGGTATCTAAAATGTGCCATCCTTGGGCATCAAAATGATGCCCAACAGTTTGGATTTATGCATCAAATTGGCAATAATCTACTGTTTCCACAAGATCTATCCAAATCGTTATCCTTTTATGACATACTCCTTATACTGCGGCACAGTTGCGAATAAAAACCTGGTCAGAAAGAAGAAGTGCTACCGTTTGAATAAGTAAATAGCCCGTTATAGACGTAAGGGCAAACATGCCATTTGTGAAATGAAGTGTTACAGGAGAATCGGCTCTGTTTGGGCACTACCACGGCAATTGACTTAGATGTACAAAGACAGCTGCCAATATTCCGCCACAATGTTTATTCTTGTCTGATTAACAGGGTTAATGTTCAACCTATTAATATCTTGTTTATCTACAAGTATTAGTTCTGCTTGCACACGCATGTACATAACGCAAAGCACTTTGGAAAGCAGTTATATTTATTAAGAATCAGAGGAATGGAGTTCGTTCATGAAACTAACTTCATATAATTATGTGTTCTCTCTTTGTATGATAGTGAAATCTGTTGTTTTGATCCCTGTCAGTGGGTCTAGTCCTTTTGGCTTTGTAAATCAAGTAACAGAGTTAATGAAACAAGTTTCTGCTATCTGAAACCTTGATATTCCATTCATTGGTTCACACAAAGAAGTCAAGGTGGTCAATTACTTTTAAGCAACATTTTATGACAATTTTTACTTTTTGTATATTCTGTTAGAGATTTATTTAATGAACAAAAAGACCCATTACATAGAGTTAGATCCCTATCAGAAATTTAAATTTCATTAACTTTTATAAAATTTTGTGATTACTCCCCTTTAATGTGGAAATATTTAAAACGTTGAGTATTTCTTTTTTATTTCAATATAATTTCTACTTTTACATTTGAATTGGATAGATATACAAATAGTTTAACATTCTGAACCAAAATGCAAGTCTTAAAGCTACGGGTA
The DNA here is from genome assembly GCA_022818135.1 of Saxidomus purpurata. Lineage (NCBI taxonomy): Eukaryota > Metazoa > Mollusca > Bivalvia > Venerida > Veneridae > Saxidomus > Saxidomus purpurata. Next base: position 283,921 of record JAFMSR010000024.1, on the reverse strand, counting down.
GCTTCTGAATTCATTTATTTCCAATCTATCTTGGGTGCGCACCCAAGATAGGTAAAGGGAGGTAATAATATATTTTCAAACTTGAATTTCTAATGAATTCCATCTAAATATATAATTTGTTATGCAAATATTTCACAAATATAATACAGTAGGTTTTAAATTTATATCTTTCCTTAGGCAAAATATGTGTATCAAATTTTTACTTGTGATAAAATAACTCTATCTTGGTTGGGCAACCAGGATAGGGAAATCAAATTTTAAAAATACCTCCAGTGAAAATCTTACTTGAATTAAGCGCCAAGTGAACATAAATATGTGTAAATGACCAGATGTTAAAGTTTCAAACAAATGTGTTACATGGCAAAATTCTAATTATATACCTTTAAGGATTCTTCTACATTTAGTATCAGTGGCCCTTGTGCTGATTTGTGAAAGGGTAGATGAAATGATGCAACAGAGACTTTCATGACATTTTGTCCATCACAAGAAGAAAACATTCATTTAAAAGATATCTCTATTTTTGTTCTAGCTGCCCTAGGTGTTCAAGACAAGAACAATTTCCTGTTCTTTAATAAAGGGATTATTGCAATCATACTGTACAGAAAATTAATTACATCCTTTATATTCTAAGAAGAGCATTGAGTGAAATGTTGGCACTGTACTCCGTACTACAAGGGCGTTCACAGCTTACAACAGACTATAAAAATTGTCCGTAACAGGGATCAGGAAAACTGAAAATTTGCCAATCTGGACCGATTTTCAACTTGTCAGACCGATTCCCATGACAAAAAGTTAATAAAAATTTAGTCCAAAGATGTTCTTTAAAATTATAAAACCGGCTGAATGTCAAAACGTACGTCAAATTAACCACAGTTGTCTGTGTATTTGCACCTCCAAAGTAACCCCAATCAACGTGTCAAGATAATTGCCCGATGCAAGCATTTGGTAATTAGTCCATATTATCAATATTATTGCCTCTGGCGCCGCTTGTAATCGGTCAAAACATGAGGTGGGTAAAAGGTATTAATCGATGCCAGTTACTCCAAATAATTGTAATTTAGAATTACAATTGAAATAACAGATAAACTGTAATATGCGGCCGGTAAAAATGCTCAAACAAAAAGCGTAAGAAAGACAAGATGGCCAAGATGGCCCTATATCGCTCACTTTGATACAAGTCTACTTGCTTCAGGTGGAAGATCACTAGATAATGTTATATACCAAATAGGTTTTCCTATATACGTCTATGTAGGTCCCCCCCCCACCTCCACCCCCCAGCAAGGTCAATTTTGACCCCAGGGTCATAATTTGAACAAAATTTGAAGAGGTCTACTAGGCAATGCTACATGCCAAATATCTAAGCTCTAGGCCCTGTGGTTTCAGAGAAGAAGATTTTTAAAGTTTTTCCTATATAAGCCTATGTAAAACTAAGACACCCCCGAGCGGGGTCAATTTTGATCCTGGGGTCATAATTTGAACAATCTTGGTAGAGGTCCACTAACCAATGCAACATGCCAACTATCTTAGCTCTAGGCTCTCTGGTTTTAGAGAAGAAGATTTTTAAAGTTTTTCCTATATAAGCCTATGCAAAACTAAGTGACCACCCCTGCTGGGTCAATTTTGACCTGGAGGTCATAATTTGAACAATCTTGGTAGAGGGCCACTAGACAATGCTACATGCTAAATTTTTAAGCTCTAGGCCTTGTGGTTTCAGAGAAGAAGATTTTTAAAGTTTTTCCTATATAAGCCTTTGCAAAACTAAGTGACCACCCCTGCAGGGACCTGGGGGTCATAATTTGAACAATCTTGGTAGAGGTTCACTAGACAGTGCTACATGCCAAATATCTAAGCTCTAGGCCTTGTGGTTTTAGAGAAGAAGATTTTTAAAGTTTTTCCTATTTGTTGCCATAGCAACCACAGTATATAAGCCTATGTAAAACTAAGTGACAGTCAATTTTGACCCCGGGGGTCATAATTTGAACAATCTTGGTAGAGGTCCACTAGACAATGCTACATGCCAAATATCTAAGCTCTAGGCCTTGTGGTTTCAGAAAAGAAGATTTTTAAAGTTTTTCCTATATAAGCCTTTGCAAAACTAAGTGACCACCCCCGCAGGGTCAATTTTGACCTGGGGGTCATAATTTGAACAATCTTGGTAGTGGTCACTAGACAATGCTACATACCAAATAGCTAAGCTCTAGGCCTTGTGGTTTCAGAGAAGAAGATTTTTAAAGTTTTTCCTATTTGTTGCCATAGCAACCACAGTTCTGCATGGAATGGAATTCTTTGAACAATCTTGGTAGAGCTTCATGCAAGAATCATTCCTGCATAATTTTATCAACATTGGCCTAGTGGTTTCAGAGGAGATGTCATTTGAATCAAAATGTTGACGGACGACGGACAATCATCAATCAGGAAAGCTCACCCTGCCACCCTTCCTTAAATCAACAGTAATTAATTGGATGTATTAGTGATGATTAGCAATTCCGAAAAAGGCGATTGGCCAGGAAATCGGCGATGATCCGCAGGGTAGATCGGCAATGATTGGTTGAGGGAAAGGTGGAAAATGGGCGGCCAATCACGAAGGGGGATGAAACTGTGATTGGTTATCGGCAATGATTTGCGGGATGGATAGGCAGTGATTGGCTGAAGGAAAGGCGGAAAATCGACGGCCAATCAGGAATGGCGCGGGGGGGAGAAACGATGATGGTTTGTTATCGAGGATGGGGATAAAGAAATGGAATCGGCTGTGATTCGCTGGCCTGGACCGATTGAGATTTCAAAATTTCCTGGTCCCTAAGTGCAAGCAAACGTTATATTTTCTCAATACGAAATATTCTATTTTAGTATTTTATGAACTCTTTATTAGTCAGGTAACACTTAATTTTTATTCAATTATCATTAACTGAGATTTTTTAATAATGCAAATTCATGTACCTGTATGCACTGTAAACAAAACTCTTAAAATATCAGCGAGGGCTGTTTGGAATTATTGCTGACTGTATAATATGGTCTCCTGACCTAGTTTTGACCCTACCTGACCCACTTTCGAACTTGACCTAGTCTATCAATACATACATTCTGATTACTTTTCACGATAGTTGGATACAAAATGTGGCTCGGATGTTCGGATTTAAGCTGGTGACCTAGTTTTTAACCCCACATGACCTAGTTTCAAACTTGCCCTGGAGTTCACCAACACATACATTCTGACTAATTTCCACTATTGGGTACATACTGGCTAATAAGACTGTTCACAAGCTTTTTCTATGATTTAACTGTGTGATCTTTTCAACTGCACATGCAGTAAACCAATTTTGAACGTAACCTAGATGTCATCAACAAAAATAATCTGACAATTTTCATGATGATCAGTGGTCAAATGTGGCGTCTATAGTGTTCAAAAGGTTTTTCTATTATTTGACCTGTAGACTATTTGACACAACATGACCCAGTTTCAAACTTGGCCTAGAGATCATCGAGACAAACATTCTGACCAATTTACATGAAGATTGAACTTAAACTGAGTGTTCAGAAGGAACGTGTGAAACGTGTGGACAGACATACATACAGATGTCGACAAACATATGCCGAATAACAGGCAATAGAAATAGCTCAAGTTTAAAACTTTGTGCTCAGGTCAGCTAATACCACATAAGCAAACTTTTGAATTGGTTTAATAATACTTATTGAGTTTGAGCACTTAGATGAAAAGATGAAAAAAAGACATTTGCGCATCCAATATGATGAAAGCTGTGACAAATCAATACCAAGCATAACCAGACAAAAGTGTCAAAAGTGTTATTCAGGATCGTCTTCTGATTTAAGGCATTGCAAATAAGTTAAAACATGGTATAATAATTCACAAATTCAAAGCAGTTACATGGAATGGCCATTCAGGTTAACATGCTTAAAAACACAGCCCTTGAGCCTAAAAATGTCCTAAACCTTTTAAGGGACTTTAGTCATGCATATTACTTCCTGCTCAGGTGAGCTAAAATACTCACCAATATTATCCTTGCTTTTCTTGTTTGCTTCTTTTGCTGAAAAAAAGATTTTTAGTTTATAAAGGCAATTAAGTGTAAAACTGGCATAATATTTTATACATACATGTATAACGCTCACCTTAGGCAAAAGAGAACATCTGCAACCTGTTATTATACCTCCATGACTTGTGAAGCATATTAAGATCTAACTGTGGAATAAAAACTCTGTGCAGTCATATCCTAAAAACAATTTAAGTTCAAACGACAGAACCTCAACAATTCAAAATTCTTTTATAGATTATACAGGAAAACAGTCCGGCCACATTGGTGCCTCACTTTTTAAGGAATCAGTTAAATTTTACACTTTTGGTAGTGGGTCATGAGATAATAATTAGTCATACAAAATTAAATTTTCACCAGTAGTTTCAGAGAAGATTTCTATATAGAGAATAGAGAAAACAGCCCTATCCCTGCTGGGCACCTAATGTCTTAAGGAAACAACTCCATTTTAGCAATTTTTCAATAGAGTCATAAAGTGATCACATTTGTCAAACAAGAGCCATGTTAGACATGGTCATCCCCCCGCGGTGTGCTCTTTCTATGACCAAGAAATTTGAGTTGAGATGAATGGATATGATATATAGAGGATATTTGTTTGATATTTTCATGAGTGGCGTAGCCACGAGTGAAAATGTCATTTGTTTGGTGTTCACGAGTGAAATAAAATTGATATTTCACTGAAACAAACAAATTTTCTTTTTATTTTATGTTTTTTGGCAAAATATTCAGTAAAATTTGGAATTATAGTATTTCTTATTCCCCATGGAGAACCCCAGAATGATTACTACCATCATTACTAAAACGCAACAAAAGTAGTTCAAAATAGTTTTATTATTTCAGATAAAAATATTTAAGAAGTTATTTCAATCTTTATCATACAGCGAAAATGAAACATCAATTCATTAGATATAGGCCTAAATTGATTTTTTTTTATTAACCATGAATAGTGGTGTAATAATCAATCAGCTGTTCATTCATTACAAGAGGGCCATGATGGCCCTTTATCGCTCACCCGAGTACAACTGCTTTTAACAAAGTTGCTAGAAATCATCGAAACAACCTTTCTGACAAATTTCCAGGATATTTGGGCTGAAAATGTTACCTCTAGAGTGTTAACAAGGTTTTTCCATATTTGGGCTCTGTGACCTAGTTTCGTGACAATTGAGGCAAAAATGTGACCACTACTGGTATCGAAGCAGTTTCCGTCACGAAATGAAGGTTTTCTTAAAATATTTTAATTTAGAAAGGTTCAGTCATTCAAAAGTTCGGCAATATAAATTTTTTAGCTCTTTAGCTTTAACGGAACATAAACATTGACTTTTTTCCTTGCGCATGCGCACAAGTAACGGGGCTCCAAAAGGGTATACAAAATAGACAAAACCGGTTCGCTACAGAAGCAGTTTCCGTCATGAGAATTTGTAGAACAAATGTGTACTTGTTGATAAATAATACTACCAAATAATGATGTTATATGTTTCTTTAAACCTTTCTGATGACTACCTCCTACTTGTATAACAAACAAAAACAGTATACTGGTTACCTCCCTTGGATAAGTAAATCGGGCAGCAGTCCGCTTACTTATTTATGATTTGGGCAATATCTGTATCATTACAGCTATTTTTCATATTGATTTTAGTAATAAAATAACTATTTAATATCGATTGGATGTATAAATCATGTATTTTGAGTTTTCTTTGGTGTTTTTGGGTAGTCGTCTGTTTTTGACCGCCAAGGGAAAATACTTGTCCTTAAATTGGACATGATTGAGTTATCCTCTGCGCATGCGCAAATGGTGCGCGTGAAATCCCTCACGTGCGACCTGTAAACAAAACAGGTGTTGCACTTTTAAACCTTGAATTTATAAGTATCATTTTACCTTTGCTGGAAAAAACTATACCCAGCACTGGCATATAAGGCAATGTTATGAAAACAATCGAGACTTCTTTGTAGAGAGTTACACTGAATGAAAAGTAGCGCTATATCGGATACTGCTAGCATACGGATACTACTTCGATACCAGTAGAGTGTTAACGAACTAAGTGTGGACGGACGACGGACATTCATCGATCCTAATAGCTCACCCTGAGCCAGCTCAGGTGAGCTAAAAAAAAGCTCGGTCCAGGGCTGACTTAAGTGCAAAATTTGTCACAAGTTAATGCATTTGTGAATAATGAGCGATTGTAGAGGTAGTTTTCCACTATTTATAGATGACTTATAGGTTTCAGACCATGATCATACAAGTATTAAGAAATTACTGTGAAAAACTGAATGGTGGTGAAAAAAAATGAAAATCAACTTTTTCTCAAATTTTTATTCAAAATTGCTATATATGAATAGAAAATGATCTAACTAAGAAAATGAATACCAACAACCCTATGTTTATTTCAAAAATAAAAGTTTTATGGCCATTTTTCAATTTTATTTAATGTTCTATCACCGATAAATGAGGGGAAATATGTATCTCATCGGTAAGAAATTGGATAAAGCTAAGTATTTTAACGTAATTAAGGTAGGACGACTGTAAAAATTTCCCGCCATAATTTCGAAGATCGGTAAATGTCGGTAAACTTCCGTAGTTTCCGGAGATTTTTTTTACATGTGATTTATTTTGTTATTACGAAATAATATTTCATTAAGTTACTAATTTCTTAAATTATATTGAATTTAACTACTATTATTCGCTTGAATAATCAAATTATGTTGAAAAATAAAATAAAAATCAAACCGGAAGTGATAAGTGCGAATCGAAAGTAATTTGTTTTCGCGAAAAACAACAAAGATGAATCGTGATAAAAAAGGACGTTTTTTACGAAGCAAGCAAACTGTATGGCGAAGGAAGCATATCAAGAACAATCACATGTATTGTGTAAACAAGGAAACAGAAACTACGGCTTCCAAATGAATGTGAACCGTGAAAATTTGGAAGAAGATAATTTGGTGGAGTGACAGGTTCTTCTGTCAGACCTTATCATGCTTATGTTTCCTAATTGTTTGATATCGTTCCTGGCGGCTAATGAATGTTGACCTTGGAAATTTAGAAGGAAATAATTTGGTGGAGTGAAAATTATTCTGTCTTCTGTCTTTATTGATGTTGTCAAAGTGTGGACTTGGGCCAGTGCCATTAACTTACCAGCTTACTTACCAGTTAAACGTGAACCATCTAAACAGGGACGCCGATGGATGCCATGGTTCGCATTGAACACCAAACTTGGAACTGGTATGGTGTATTTGTAAATAATTGCATTTTGAATAAGGAAGTACAATCTGTACTCATTGCCGCTTTCAGCAATAGATAGATCATTATGTACATGGACACATAGTTGTAATTATTATTATTATTATTATTCTCGGCTTCGCACTAGCCCAACAAATTGTGCACCAGGGCGAATATTGAGGCTAAGCTTCGCACATCCGGGTACTGATAAATTATTTACATTCGGGAAAGGTGATTCCTTGGCTGTCATCGCTGGACCAAGATCTTCCATTATTTTGAAACAATCCGATTGTTTTTATAACAATTCTGTGTCGTTAAAAGCTTTTTGTTTTGTTTGAAATAAATTTAAACTTGCATATGAGTCAACGGTAAAGACTGAGTTTTCACCTTTCACAACTTTTAATGAAGAAATGAACGCAACCTTATAATTCGATTGGTTAACTAGTCAGAATGACATCCCGGCAAAGCCGAAAATTAGGCAGCATATTGCGTACCGTATGGTAATTCTGTACGGCTAGCATATAAGGCATTCTTTTGCAAATGGTAGTACTTGCATTCATTTAAGTGTACCTTTTTCAATATTCATATTTTATTTGTAAAAGTAGAAGTCAATGACACTGTCACACAGAAGGAGTTTGTTATAATTCAATTAATTGTTATAGGCTATACACCGATAATGACGCTATTTACTGTACATGGTTAACAATGAAGTAAATAATTGCGGGATGTACTGTCGCCCCGGAACCGGGATGATTATTTATTGTAAATGATGCTGATTTCTTTTGATAAGCTCGCTTCATTACTAATAATAATTGAATTTATCAAAATGAAACTTTTCAGGAAAATTGCCAGTCAAGATTCTCTTGCTGCACGAGCCAACATTAGTGGTTTGATAGAAGACATGGGTCCATCTTTAGATGCATCACCAGCAGTAAAGTAATAAAATGCTTTTTGAAATTTTTGTTTATAATAATATTATGAATAACAAAGTTTATTTTATGGTTTTCAGTGAAATAAAATTGACATTCCAATGCTTTTTATGATATTTCCAGCAGTTTTTGACATTTCATTGAAACAAACTCAACAAAAGTAGCGGTATTTTAGCATAAAATAAAAAGAGACTTTGTTTTTTGTGTAAGATGGTATTCTTATTGTTACATACTTTTGAATGTTTCCTGTTTGGACATGTAATGGTTAAACAATTGTGGCTCAACCCGGACTAGAACCCAGGGCCTTCCGCTGTCAGAGTAGTCACTTTACTAACTGAGCTATCAAGTCAAACGGCCCATTAGCCGAACGATTTATCACCATATACATGTACATGTACCCGGCTTTAGATAAAATAAAGAATATTCATTTATTTACATGTTTATTATGTTTATTTCAATGTTATTTGCAGACGAAGGAAGAGTCTTATTCCATATAACACAGATTGCTGCAGTCTAGGTGAAGTTTGAAGCCCAATTCAACACATTTGTCATTCTTAACAGTTCCAATTAGTGAAGATGCAACCAATGTGACTGACATAGCCATGCTTGGAGAAGAAATGAAAGTGAATGGAAAAGTTGTGGAATCAGTTCCAATCACATCAGCTTTTAATAAAATGATTAGCTGGCTTTGAAAGTTCACAAGAGTATGTTTAGTTGCGCATAACAGACGGCGCTTTGATTGACATATTTTAGTTTCAACTCTGAAGAACATTGGTATAAATTTTTAAAGTGTGCTTTTATTGATTCACTGTCTGTTTTAAGAAAGTTATATGCCAGGCAGTCTTTGAAACAAGTAGATCTTGTGTCATCTTTGCTTTGTGAAACCTATGATGCACATAATGTAATGGCTTGAGGAAAATTGCTTCAGTTTGTGAATCTCCCAACAAAAGATATGATGGCTCACAGTTTCACTCCATTTGCAGTAGCAAATAACTTGGAATTCAACAATACTAAAACATTAAACTTGCCAACCTTTACATCCACTTATCTTCACTGGTGTGTTAAAAAAGCCTACAGCTGAAAATATTGTTGGGCCAGGACTAAGTCTAATGCATTTTAGAATGTTACACACCCGTGGTGGTGAAGATACAAACAATACGAGATGTTTTCACTGCTAAGAATTCAGAAGGTTTACCCAGAGTCTCAAATGCAAAGAAAGTGCTGGAAGAAATTATTCCCGAAAACTCCCAATACTTTGGGAAAAAAAGTAATTAGACAGATTAATGTTGCATGCATATGAAATGAATGTTGTAATAGTAATTTCATATGTGATTGTGAATTACACTTGTATATTTCTGTGAGATTTTTCATTTTTTCAATTCGGTGATGTCCATTGTATAAGCTGGAACACATATTCAGTGTTGAACTGTCTATCAGTAAGAAAAGTAACACAAATATGATTTGCATTTTGCTTCAGGTAGGGTCCTGTTTAAGTCTTTCCACAGGGATTGTTGTACGATTGAATATGAACCAAAAATGTCCAATTTGATAATAATAAAGTTTTTGACATTTGATGTTTTTTGCTGTTGTAAGTGAAGAGGTCAAGGTCACCTGAAGGTCAGGGTTACTATATATTAGGTCAGTGTGAAGGTCTTGTCACTAGGATTGCTATGTGTGAATATGAACTAAATCCATCCTGTAATAGAAAAGTTATGGCCAATATTTAACTTTTGCGCGCTCACGCAGACGCGCATGAGCCAAACCTGTGACAATACATCCTTCTTTTTTCTTAGAAAAATTGACATGCTAACAATTGTTTTATTCTAGCTGAATAATAATTCTGGCATTTGTTTATAATAATTAGACACAAAAAATTCTGAAATCACTGAACATGTGATAATATGTACTTGAATTTTGAAAACTGCATATAAATTTCTATTTTGCTTGTGTCAAGGTGGCCTTGCAGGGGTATGAATCAACTTCAGTGATATATGTAGTTTCATAATACTGTTTTATTGCAGTTTAAAACTTGTTCTGGTATTCATTTGTAATAGTTACACATTAAATATGATACAATTATTTAACAAATGCTTAAATTTGGAACTTATGAAAACCCTAGGGGTGACATAATTGGAATAAAATGGTTGAAATATCTGACATAGACGTTAGTTTTCTTATTTTTTTCAAAAACTAGACGGGCAAATTGTTTTTTTGTTTGTTTTTTTAATTGCAAATAGGTTATTTAATAAAAATAAATCATAAATACTGACTGAGTATTCATATTATTGACTCGAGACTCGTTTAATTTTACACAACCTCTTTTTTTTCTCAGCTGGGACCGCTTCCATTTTATGCTGGGTTGCCATGGATAATTGGCAATTGTAGATTGTTGGTTTACAAGAATGTCTTATAATGTCTGATTTATAATTCTGTCACTATTACTTGTTTTATAGACACCAAAATTGTTACAGAATTTACAAATGTGAGAGAATTATAGAGCTTTAATCTACCCTAGGGGTCAAATTATTTGAAGAGAAAGCGGAATATGGGGTCTTGAAGGAAAAATTCAAATATTTTTTTTTTTAATGATGGTAAGCCTACCTGAAATTTTGCAAATAAATCAGTGACATGATATAGATAATGAAAATAATATGTCAAATTAGATTTGGAAAGGTGTCCATTACAGTTGCACTACCTTAATCACTCACTGTCAATCATGTGTATGATACTTCTGTATGGAGGACGAGCTGGAGATCCTGGGTGTGAAAATATAGGGCCTTTGTTTAGAATGTGGTTAAAAAGTAGTTCGGCAAAAACAGTGAAAATAAAAATGATATTTTCACTGCTTTGAAACAGTGAAATACCAATTTTATTTCACCGATATATTTCAGTATTTCACTGAAAAGCATAAAATAAAGGTTCTAATTCAATAAAATATGAGTAAGTATAACTTACTAAGGATAATTCACCTGCACTTTCTTTGTGTTAATGTAGCACTTCTACTTTAAAAATCTAAAACTGTATGCTTTGAAGAAACGTTTTATGCGATATCAATAAAGGGAGATAACGTAAAACCAGAGTAAGTTTGAGTAATGGTTCTTGCACACTGCACTGCATCTTAATATCCTCTATGACTGTATGCAATTTGAATAGATTCAGTTCAGTACTTAAGGAGTTAAGGCTCTGGCAAAAAAATAAGTAATAAAGGAAGATAATTCAAAACAAGAGTTGTTTGTAAAACACATATGACCCCTTTGATGCAAAAGTTGTACTATGCAAGGAACAGTTTTTAAAGTAAAAGTCACTGTGAAATTCGTAAAAACAGTGTCTGTAGAAATTGTAGAATTAAACTAGACCTATCACTAAATGTGATTAGTAACCCCAAAAGACTGCTTTATAAACTGAGGAAGGTTGTAGAAACAAAATACCTTGAAAAAAAAATTGAAATAGAGATATTGTTCTTGGCAATAACTCTGTAATTAGTCAAGATAGAGTTATGGTTCTTGTACACTGCACTTCCTCTCATTGTGCTGGACCATTGTATGAAGTTGTATTGAATTCCAACCAGTAGTTTACAAGTTATGCTCAGGACAAGGAAAATGCAACGGACCACCCAACCGACCGCCCGCCCGACCGACCGACCAACCAACGACTGGGTCACTCCTCTATATCCCCCTAAACTTTGTTTTGGGGGTATAAAAAAGAAATTCTAAACAGAAAATATAACAGTCATCTCCATAGAACAATATTAGAATTTAACATTGACTTTGACCTAGTGAAAAAATGTCACCTTGACTGTTTCAGGTGTCTTCTTGGGCAAAGACACTTGCTTAAAACAATTTAAAAATTGAAAAAAAAAAAATATTTTTTTACAAGTGACCTTGACCAAAAAAATTTGTTTTTGCTTTATAATAAAAAAAAATTGAAAAACAAGAGCTGTCTCTCACAAGTGATGAATGTCCCTGAAAGAGGTGCCTCACAGTCTGTATCCTCTCCATGTGCTCAATAAATGTGCTATGTAATTTTAAAATCCTTCCATGCATGACAGAGTAACCATGCATACAGTATTCCATTACTTTAAACACTAAGTGTGACCTTGACCTTTGAGGTAGGGACTTGGGTCTTGCACGCGACACATCCGCTTGATGTGCTAGACATTTGTGCCAAGTTATTTTAAAATCCTTCAAAGCATGATAAAGTTATAGTCCGGACACAAATGTATGCATATATACAGGATTCCATTACCTATAAACTGCAAGTGTGACCTTGACCTTTGTGGAAGGGATGTGGATCTTGCACGCGACACGTCGTCTTGATGTGCTAGACATTTGTGTTAAGTTATTTTAAAATCCTTCAATGCATGACAAAGTTACAGTCCGGACACGAATGTGTGCATATATGCATATATAGAGGAATCCATTACCTTCAAACTCTAAGTATGACCTTGACCCTTGAGCTAGGGAAGTGGGTCTTGCACGCGACACCTCGTCTTGATGTGCTAGACATTTGTGTTAAGTTATTTTAAAATCCTTCAATGCATGACAAAGTTACAGTCCGGACACGAATGTGTGCATATATGCATATATAGAGGAATCCATTACCTTCAAACTCTAAGTATGACCTTGACCTTTGAGCTAGGGAAGTGGGTCTTGCACGCGACACGTCGTCTTGATGTGCTAGACATTTGTGTTAAGTTATTTTAAAATCCTTCAATGCATGACAAAGTTACAGTCCAGGCACGAATGTGTGCATATATGCATATATAGAGGAATCCATTACCTTCAAACTCTAAGTATGACCTTGACCTTTGAGCTAGAGACGTGGGTCTTGCACGCGACACGACGTCTTGATGTGCTAGACATTTGTGCCAAATTATTTTAAAATCCTTCAATGCATGACAAAGTAACAGTCCGGACATGAATGTGTGCATATATGCATATATAGAGGAATCCATTACCTTCAAACTCTAAGTATGACCTTGACCTTTGAGCTAGGGACAAGGGTCTTGCACCCGACACGTCGTCTTGATGTGCTAGACATTTGTGCCAAGTTATTTTAAAATCCTTCAATGCATGACAAAGTTACAGTCCGGACACGAATGTGTGCATATATAGAGGAATCCATTACCTTCAAACTCTAAGTATGACCTTGACCTTTGAGCTAGGGACGTGGGTCTTGCACACGACACGTCGTCTTGATGTGCTAGACATTTGTGCCAAATTATTTTAAAATCCTTCAATGCATGACAAAGTAACAGTCCGGACATGAATGTGTGCATATATGCATATATAGAGGAATCCATTACCTTCAAACTCTAAGTATGACCTTGACCTTTGAGGGAGGGACTTGGGTCTTGCGTGCGACACGTCAGCTTGATGTGCTGAACATTTGTGCAAAGTTATTTTAAAATCCTTCCTTGCATGACAAATTTATAGTCTGGACACGAATGTGTGCATATATACAGGTTTCCATTACCTTCAAACTCTAAGTGTGACCTTGACCTTTGAGGTAGGGACATGGGTCTTGCACGTGACACGTCTTCTTGATGTGCTAGACATTTGGGCCAAGTTATTTTAAATCCTTCAGTGCATGAAAAAGTTACAATCTGGTTGTGATTTGAATATGCCACCTTTCGAGGGCATAAAGAAGTTTTCCTTTGAATTGACTGTATGACTTAGTTTTTGACCCAAGATCACTCAGATTCAAACTTTATTTAGAAATCATAGAGCAAAACATTCATTTTCTTAATAGATGGGTGTTCAGTAGAACACTTGTGTTGCCCTCATACACAGAATAACCAATAATTTCGTGACAAAATCTAAGAGGGATAACTCTGTCAAATATGACCTTGACCTACAAAATTTGGCGGCATCACGACCCTTTTATCTTAAGCAATACAATTTGAAAGTTTGCTGAAGAAATCTTAAACAAGAGCACCGCAAAGCGCAGCAATATACGCCCGAAGTGTTGTATCAGAGAATGGGAGCAAAATTTAGGCTGTTGAAGCCCAACGGACAGGAACAAGAATAAAAAATTGAAGTTATATAAAAAAATCTAAGTCCCCAACCAGAAAATCCTAACCTGGTACAAAAATGTCAAAAAACACCAAAAAATTGGAGGTACCATTCATGTTGTACCACAGAAAAGTGGTCTTGGTTTTTCCGTACTGCCAATAATAAAAAAGTTACAAAATATGCTATTGATAGTAACATAAAAGGGAAGTAATTCAATAAAAAAATTAAGCAAACAAAATAGAATCTCCCAAATAAAAACAAGAGCACTGTAATCAAGAGCAAATGCAGAGCAATATCCACACAGTTATATGACGCTTGAACCCTAAGTGTGACCTTGACCTTGAAGTGAGCCATCCGGAACATGGCTTCTGCACATCGTCTCAATGTGGTAAACAATTGTGTCAGGTTTCTTCGAAATCCTTCAAGGGGTTCAAGAGTTACAGAGCGGAAGGGAAACAAAATCATATGACCTTTGACCCCTAAGTATGACCTTGACCTTGAATCCAGCCATCCGGAACATTGCTTCTGCACGTTGTCTCAGTCTGGTTAACATTTGTGTCAGGTCTGAAATCCTTCAAGGGGTTCAAGAGTTACAGAGCGGAAGGGAAATTGCTAACGCACAGGCGGACGGACGGACAGACGTCCGGAACATTGCTTCTGCACGTCGTCTCAGTCTGGTTAACATTTGTGTCAGGTTTCTTCGAAATCCTTCAAGGGGTTCAAGAGTTACAGAGCGGAAGGGAAACAAAATCATATGACCTTTGACCGCTAAATATGACCTTGACCTTGAATCCAGCCATCCGGAACATTGCTTCTGCACGTCGTCTCAGTCTGGTTAACATTTGTGTCAGGTTTCTTCGAAATCCTTCAAGGGGTTCAAGAGTTACAGAGCGGAAGGGAAACAAAATCATATGACCTTTGACCGCTAAGTATGACCTTGACCTTGAATCCAGCCATCCGGAACATTGCTTCTGCACGTCGTCTCAGTCTGGTTAACATTTGTGTCAGGTTTCTTCGAAATCCTTCAAGGGGTTCAAGAGTTACAGAGCAGAAGGGAAACAAAATCATATGACCTTTGACCGCTAAGTATGACCTTGACCTTGAATCCAGCCATCCGGAACATTGCTTCTGCACGTTGTCTCAGTCTGGTTAACATTTGTGTCAGGTTTCTTCGAAATCCTTTAAGGGGTTCAACAGTTAGAGAGCGGAAGGGAAATTGCTAACGGACGGACGGACGGACGGACGGACGGACGGACGGACGGACGGACAGACGGACACCGAGGATATAACATAATACGTCCCTTCGGGCGTATAAAAATGGCAAAGATATACATGTATTACATCTCTATGACTTTTTTTGTATCGCCTTTTCTCCGAAAGGGTGACACATGCCCTGTATCTCCTCTTGGTACTGGACATGACTATGAAGTTTCAATGAATTCCCGCCGGTATTTGCTGGGATATATTTGCTGGGATATATTTGCCCGGAAAAAGCAGTGACTATTATGCTCCCCCCTTTGAGAAAATAAAAATCTTATCAAGCAAGACCTTCAGTTGAACAGCACCCAGAGTGCCTAGTGTGACCTTGACCTTGTAGGTACCAAAAAAGACATACAACAGCTTAATTCCCAGTGAGACTTTGAAAAGTGATACATGCTATACAACAAGTGTGACTGAATCATAAATTCTGCACATCCTCTCGATGAGTTGAACATCTGATGCAAGTTCATGAAACTCCTTATATAATATCAGGTCAACTTAACATAAAAATGCTTAGCATAATGTAAGATCAGATGGTTTGTATCACAATATCTACTGCATATTACTATATAAGAAAATAACTTCATGCACATACCTTTTTCTCCTTTCTTTGTTTTTTTGTCAACCATAGCATACAACTGATTTACATTAGCAGCTTTCTTTTTCTTTATTGGCTGAGAATATGTATTGTCTACTGGTGGCACCTCATCAGCCGATACATACATTGGGTTGACTGTATTAACTGAAATGGCAAATAAAAGACACAGGATAAATACATCTTTATTCAGTTGTATCAGTCTGTAACATTTACCATATTTCCAAACTAAACTTTTTTTCACATTTTAACTTTTTTCCTAACGCAAATAAACAGAAATGGGCTTCCAACAAAAATGTGTTAGTTAAATCAGCCGGTACCTTACCATTACGTTTTAAATTATTACTCACTACTGTTCATAACTTCTGACATTTTATTTACTGGTAATACCATGTTTAACTTAGCAAATTCAGATAGATGCCCAAACATAGTATGTTAAGTCTGCAAACTGTAAAATAAATGCAAACAAGAACTATCACTAAAGGTGATGAATACCCCCCGAACACCCCACTGACACAGTATTTAAAATTCATGTAATATTTGATGCTTTGATTATTGGACCTGCACAACTTAAGGCTTTTGTGAAGTATAATTAAATTCTGACCAGCGGTTTTGGAGAATAAAAGCGCACAAGATTTTACTATCTCAAGCCCCTATGACCTTTGATCTAGTGACCTGAAACATGGACCATGCACAACTAGGTATGGTGCTTATCACTTCTATGCAATATCATCAAATTCTGACCAGGGGTTTTGGAGATTTAGTGTCCACAAGATTTTTACCATCCCGAGCCCCCTTGACCTTTGACCTAAAGACCCGAAACATGGACCATGCACAACTAGACATTGTACTTATCACTTGTGTGAAGTATCATCAAATTCAGACCAGGGGTTTTGGATATTTAGCGTCCCCCCCTTTGATAAAAAGAGCTTGTAAGGAGACAGTGACCAAAAACTGTAAGCTAAAACCAAAATGAAGTGCTCAACATATCAGGTAAATGAGGCAGTTGTGGCAAATATCTCGTAAATATACACGTTTTTAATTGGCATAATTATTTATATAGGTCAAATTATATTTAAGAGAAGGGCTTAAGGTACACAAATCTAACACTGATCTTAATGCCAACAGGCCTGATAATTCAACAATACTTTGTCTAATTCATCACTTATATGTCTGTATCATACCTTCATCTTCATCATCATCTTCTTCATCCACACGATGGTTTCTACAAAGGTACCAAAAAAGAAAATGCTATCAGTATAACATCAGCTGTGCCATGTTGACTTGCTCTACCCTTCAAGCAGCTTTATTGGTGGAATACTGGCATTTTTATCTAATTCCCTGTAGGATTCATATTCAGTTTCAATCAGTTTAACAGATTGGAATTAGGATGTGATTATTCAATCTGAAGCCCAGTTGAATCACAATCCCTAAGCTTTGAACAAAGTATTACATATTTTTACAAAATTGTCTAAGTCTAAAACAACTGATTCATTTGTACACTATACATAATCCTAACAGGAAAATAAGTATTTTCTCCAAAACACAAGAATTTTACTTACCTTGTATTCAGTTTGGTCCGACTTCCATCTGAAACAGAATACATTATACTTTGATTTTAATGATAATGCATATAAACTTTGACCTTTTACTTCTTCCAATTATTTATGAGCTCATATGAGATTGTATCGTTTAATAAATTTTGTTGAAATTAGGCAGGTGAGCTAGTTTTGTACTGTGATCTATGACATAGTTTTAATGTAGCACCTGAGAAAAACTACAATTTCATTAGTCTAAATATTAACACTTTTATCTGTTTTATTATGTTCAGAAACTATGTAAACCTATACATATTTGGAAAGGTCAAACCAGATGTTGGTGCTCATGATTAGAACAAGAGAGCCATGAAGACCCTATATTGCTCACCTGAGTACCATTGCACTTCATGTCAAGATCACAAAATCCAACACACCATACAAATATCCGGATATGAACTCACACACTACTATGTACACACGTTTGTGCATAGTAATAATTATGTCAATCAAAGTTTTTAACCATAAACTGTTTTTCGTTGTTTTTTGTAACAGTGATTCAAATTACAGAACAGTAACCTTGACCCCATGTTTGGGTAACTATTTTGAAAAACTGGCTCAAGCCAAAACGTAAAAAAAGCAACACTTAATTAAATCCTTTTAGATTTCAATAACTTACAAACAATGCTGTTAACAAACTTGCAGAACTCTATCTAGAATGCAATGAATATTTCAATATAGAATGAATATTGTATATACTAGATTCATCTTAAAATACATACAATTTTGAACTCTAAAAGATGTTAACTAATCAGTTAACTATCTTTCAATGTCTAGATGATTTACACGGATAGATTGATAAATGTGTACTTGTAATAAATGAAACAGTTCTGTTTATACATTCGTCATGTAAGCATGACAGCAGTCAAAAACGAAAGTACTTAGTGTAAAAAGGTTTTCATGTATTATTCATTTTTTTCCTAAATAAGTGGTTTCTGAAAAGAATTAAGACATAATAAATGCCTCCCTGTATTTTATCATTTAATAAAATATAGTCAAGAGTTTGGAAGCGTAGTAATTAAATCACGAGTGTGTAGCGGTTTAATTTTTTCGCATCCAAAGGACTGGCTGTATTTTTTTAAACGATAAAATATAGGGAACAATTTATTATTTTGATTCTTACACGGGATTTTCTTTGAAAACTATCCCGAACTTTATTTAACGCGTTGTAGTACATAGTTGTAACCTTAAAACGCGAATTACGATTGGACGCGTTTGTTTACGTATGTCACGTTGTTACGTCATTTACGGCACATCATCCTTGGAAAAACGTGCTGTATTTTACCGTAAAATAAAATACAGGCTTTTCGCTGTATGTTTACATAGGAAAAGCAGCCGCTTGTGTTAGAATAAGGCTTTTAACTAAATTTTATACTTAATCTTGTGACTGAAATGTAAACAAGCTGCCATGATTTTTGATGAATCAAATTTTTTTAAAGGAATTTGGTAATCATGATTATAGATAACTCATGATTATAGATAACTGCATGATTTTAGATAACTGCTAAAAAAAAAATCAATGAGCTACATGTGCACGAATGAATGTACATGTATATGCCTCTCATCTTATTATGTGGAGCATCAATTTGATTTGGTGTTGGAGTACTGTTGGCCTCATGAAAAATATAAATTTATTTTTTAGTTCAAAATTTAACTTAAGTACTGCCTATCAATGAGACAATTCTTTGCATGACTAAAATAATCTTCATACTAAATGCTGAATACGTTCCTATCAATATAAATTTAATGTAAACTCAATTTTTAACCAAACCTTTGGGAACATTTAAATCTGCTTTTTAATCCAGAGCATGTTATATATTGATACAGCATTTTTATATAAAGAAGAAAATCGATCTTGACAAGAAAATCTGTTCCAGAATTTTGCTTTATCTGGAGTTGTTGAATATGAAGTTTACATTACCTTTTTTCCCAGCTCTTCTTCTTAATACAAATAAAATCCCTGCAACGAGTACTATTAGCACCAATGCCGATACACTTCCACCAGCAACTGCAGCTATAGGTAATGGAGGAGATGGGTCTGAAAATAGACATGACATATAATTTATGTGCAGAGCCATTTTTTCATTTTAGAAAGGGGTCAGTGCAATGATTGTTCAATACAGAAGCAAATAACTGAAAAAGAACAACTGGAAAGTGTATTGCTCTGTCTTTTTCAAAAAAAAACCCACAACATTTTTTTTTAATTTCACCACTCCACGGGGGCCTCATAACTGAGATGATTTTTAGCTTCATGAAATTCTATTTTAACTCATATAAATTTAATCAAAACAGTTCTATCAAATTCAGAAAACCCAAAATTTTAAGTTTCTTAATAGTATAAAAAAATTATATAAGAAAAGCGTTACACCCCCTTCAGGGGCCTCATTTCTAAACAAGAGGGCCATGATGGCCCTATATCACTCACCTGAATACAAGTTCACTTGCCTGATGGGTGTAGCCAATTTTAACCCAAGAAGCATGATTTGAACAAAGTAGATGGAAGACCACAAGACACTTACATATCAAGTAGGTTTTTCTAAATTTACGTCTTTGTAAAACAAATGACCCCCTGGCCTTGTGGTTTCAGAGAAGGAGATTTCTAAAGTTTTTCCTATTTGTTGCCATAGCAACCAGAGTTCTGCATGGAATGGAATTCTTTGAACAACTGTGATAGAGCTTGATAAAAGGAAAATCCCTGCAAAGTTTCATCAACATTGGCCCAGTCTTTCCAGAGGCGATGTCATTTGAAGGAAATGGTGGACGGACGAACGAACGAACAGACAGACGGAGGGACGCCGGACGGAGTGCGATCCTAATAGCTTACTCTGGCATTTTGTGCCAGGTGAGCTAAAAATGAAGAAGTTAAAGTGGTGGATATTAGAAAAAGTGATCATTTAATTATTTGAGCCAATTACAGTTTAATTTTGATAACTGGTTTCAGAGAAATAGAATCATAATGTTATTATATTGAACATAGAAGAAAATAACAATTAAAGGACAATTACTCTGAAGATACTAATCCAATTTTGATGAAAGTTGTGTGTGCCACAGCATTATGCTATTGTACACTTATTTTTAAGCTTCATTAAATTCTATCCACTGGTTATAACTCCAGACAGAAAGACAGACAGACAACGCCAAAACAATATCCCTTAGCCTTGGCGGGAGTTAATAGGCTATCATAGAAACTAACCAATAATCCTTGTTTGTTAAGGTAAGCTTATGTAATGCTGAAAATACCTTTCTCTTCCTCACTGATTTTGAATGTATGTCCCAGATAAACCAATTCAGAATCTCCCTCAGTATTGTTAGCAAATATGCGAGCACTGTAAGTTCCTGGAGAGAGACCTGTTATGTTTGCCATATAAAATGTATCATTTATTTTGTACTGGAGATCGTGTTCGTTGATGTTTGTATGATTTGTCCACACTTCTGAATCAGCAACTGATGTTTGTATGACAAAACTTTGCTCGGGTCCACCACTAAAATTCTTCTGCCACAGAAAGGTTGGAATACTGTATTCAGATAAATACTCAAAGAGTTTTGGTGGAGATGGTTTACCTGTAACAACATTTAATTGACTGTTCATAAAATATACAATTATAATCAACATTTACAACACCTATTATCATTTATTTTGACAATTTCAACAAGAGGGCCAAGATGGCTCTATATTGCTCACCTGGCTTCCGTTGGCTATAATACAAGGTCAACAATCACATCACAGGAAGGATCAAATTTGTCCAGGGGGGGTCATAACTGAACAGTATTGGTAAAGATCCACTACACAATGCTAAATTCCAAAATATCTTAACTCTTGGCCTTGTGGTTGTAGCCATTTTTCAAGCCTATGTGAAATCAAGTGACCCCATAGGTGGGATTAGTTTTGACCCAGGGATCATCATTTGAACAGTCTTGGTAGAGGCTCGCTAGACCATGCTACATGCCAAATATCTAAGCTCTAGGCCTTGTGGTTTCAGAGAAAAAGATTTCTTTGAACAAATTTGGTAGAGGACCGTCCAAGGACCATTCTTGTGAAGTTTAATCAAAATTGGCCATGTGTCTTTGGAGAAATTATTTGGAGCAAAATGTTGATACACATACACACAATGACGTGGGTGGGACGACTACTGACCACAATAACTCAACCTGAGCACTTTGGCCATTGATCAATCACAATAGCTCACCTTGTTGAGATGAACATTAGGCCTAAGTTTGGTGAAATAAGGCGATATGGAACGGACATGAACAAAACTAATGACCCCAAATTTGATCTTGGCCTTGACAAGATGAACCTTTGATTTCATGAAATTTCTAAGTGGCTGTTCTAGCATTTAGATTAATGATCTAATTTTGACCCTATATTACACAGACTAAAATAATTATAGACCTTGAACAAACATCTCAGGGCTAAATTTCCTAATTCATTAAAAAGTCTAGATTCACGCACAGGGCTCAGGAAATTTTGAAATCTCATTCGGTCAGGCTGGCCATTCCATGCTCTATCCCCACCCTTGATCACAAACCATCACCGATTCATTCCCTTCCCCCTTCCTATTGCGCACATTCGGCCTTTTCCTCAGCCAATCACTGCTGATCCACCCCGCGAATCATCGCTGATTTCCATCACAGTTACTCCCCCTCCCCCTTCGTAATTGGCGTCTCTATCCCCACCCTCGATCACAAACCATCACCGATTCATTCCCTTCCCCCTTCCTGATTGGCCGCAGATTTCCCGCCTTTTCCTCAGCCAATCACTGCTGATCCACCCCGCGAATCATCGCTGATTTCCATCACAGTTACTCCCCCTCCCCCTTCGTAATTGGCGCCGATTTTTGCCTTTCCCTAGCTTTTGCATCCACCCCCAATTAGTAATGCGATCCTGGCCCATCAAGCTATGCCTTAAGTCACTGTCAATCAACCCCATTAATAACTAGCGATTTTTGGACCCCTCCCTTCCGCCGATTCTCCTCCTTTTAGGGCTTGTTGAGGATCACGGATTGCCAAGCCTTGCCTCATCAGTTCAGGACGCCGTCTGAAGATTACATACTTTTTATCCTTGAACTTATTTCCGGCCATGGACTATAATTCAAATAAATTTATTATGCTTTTAAGCTGACCTTTAAAATTTTTTACATTTTCTCACGTATTATGAACTGTTTGAGCATTTTTATTCCTGCTAAAAACATTCGATCTAAAATAATGACACTTTCAGGGGTATTAATTGCCCGGATATGTAAAATACCACTGACCATAAATGGAACCTTGTACTCAAATAACATTACTCCAAGACTAAAGATATGTTTTCATGTCATATTAATGACATATACGTTTGCTGTTAATTTCAGAATATTACCGATAGTCTAACTTACGATTATTTGGAGTAACTGGGATCATCTAATTCCTTACACTGCCTCATGTTTGGACCGATTTAAAATTATCGCCCGGCATAATATTGATCACATGGACTGATTACAAATTCCTCGGGCAATTATCTTGAACGTTAATTAGATACTTGGCAGGTGCGAATACACAGACAATTATCAATATGACTTACAATTTGACTTACATTCGGTTTTATGGTAAATTTTAAAAAAATCTTTGGACCCGATTTTTATAATTTTTTGTACGGAATGGTCTAACGAATTGAAAATCGGTCCAGACAATGGCAAATCTTCCTTAATCCTGAGCCCTGTTCACGCATTCATTGCTAATATTAGCAATTGAATAAAGGTAAAATCTACTTGCACAGACTTTTGAGAAAGATCCAGTAAGAATGATTGAAAATGCAGATTCTATACTGAACCCCTACAACTTCTCACTGACATATTGTACTATGGAAATAACTTCTAATCTGGTTGATATCATTTCATATACTACATTATATGTTACACAACCATTGATACAATTTAGCATTATATTTACCTTCTGCAATAACATACACTTTAACAGTTGTCATATTTAGTGTGTTTGTTAGCGTCAATGTATAATTTCCAAAGTCTTTCTCCTCTAAGTTTCTTATCGTCAGGCCTATCATATTTCCCGTCAAAGTGACTGATGTACCATAAAACATTGTCCTCACAGCATCAGGTTGAATTGTAATGTTATATTTGTTATCCGTTGTGATGGTCTTCTCATCATATCTGGTAAAAGTTGGTGTTTCCAAGTCAGGAAAACTGTATACTGGCACCTGAATTTGTGCCATTCCATCTGTAGCACCAGCAAATCGAAGTTCGTCCGCAAGTACCTTTGGACTCACTGAAAAAATAACTCTTTCCAAAACATACATAATATTACGGAATGTGTCAATTTGCTTTCAACTTACATCTACGCAAGTTCGTTTATCATCTACTTCATGTAGTTCCGAAAAGGAAAAAAAAGATTCCAACTATAGCGTAATTTCATTCAGAAAAGTCCATAACATCAGCAATGGTATATGTATGCTAAACTGGTGAAACACAGACATTTGCAAATTGTCTAGGGAGCTTGCAAACCTAGACTGAGGTTAAGAGTACTAGCTGGTAGAAAGTAAGTGGCTACATACAACCATATTTCTTTTCAAAAACTGCTATAAACAATGTTCAGAATTTTTAATTGTCTCCAACTAAAGACACCAGTTTTATTCAATGAGCTAAAATAAAGATAAAATTAGTCTGTGAAATTTCATGTTTTATGTGAAGAAATTTCAA
This sequence comes from Saxidomus purpurata, assembly GCA_022818135.1. Taxonomy (NCBI): domain Eukaryota; kingdom Metazoa; phylum Mollusca; class Bivalvia; order Venerida; family Veneridae; genus Saxidomus; species Saxidomus purpurata. Next base: position 259,579 of record JAFMSR010000024.1, on the reverse strand, counting down.
ATAATATTCCAATAAATTTGTAGACAATTTGAAATAGAACTGAAAGAATGATATCATTCTTTTTCTACTGACTACAAATAACATCATGGAACGAGTATCATAGATGACGTTTGTATTAATTTAGACTGTCATGTGTACATCCCATTTTCTAACATATCTTATGAAATATGAAATTAATTAAATGCTTGTTACACATTTACACACTGTTGATATTGACATGCTAATAGTAATACTTACCTTTGACCAATATGTTCCTTGAAACGACCTGGTTTAATGTCCCGTTGATGTTTTTTATCCCATTGTTCAAAGTACAGGTGTATGTCCCTGTATCGTGAAGGTGTAGTTGATTAAAGTGAATTGAACTCTTCATCTCAGTGCCACTTAATTCAGTGTTGTTGTTAGGTATCAAAACATCATTCCATTTCTGCGTTAAATTGACATAGTTGTTGATGGTAGGAATCCCAAGTCCATCACAAAACAATGTCAGACGTGTTCCTTCTGTGACGTCTGTTGGTGAAAGTCTTGTGCTGACATCTGGGGCATCTGTAAATTGTATATATAACTAATATATAGCAACAGAAATGAAACAGTAGGTTTGTATGAAAGACAGTAAAGTCATATTCCAAGTGAAATGAAATTACTTTATGTTAAATCATTACAAAATGACTATATACGGTACCTTTTTAACTGTTTTTATGACATAATTATAGTCAATGCTTCATATAAGGCATATACTTGGGTCAAAGTGAAGTAAATGTGAAGCATTATGCAACTGCCCTGATTCTTCTTTAATTACAAGTGTGAAACCAAAAGATAAACCCCTATTTTCTTAAGCATAAAAGTTGAGTATGAAAAAAGAAAATTTCATGTTATGGCTGATAAATTGTTAAAGTGTAGTGAAAAAGAAAACCATAGCCCTTAAAACTGCTCAACAAGTCAAGAGTCGCTTTCGAAGTTTTTCATAACTGTAGCATCTCATGAACACGTAAGTGACTCAGTGATATATTTTATGAACAAGTCTCAAAAAACAAGAATTGATATAAAACATTCTGAGCAGTTTCATATAAATCTGGCTCAAACCAGTGGTTACTAACAGCAACACAATAATGTTTTAGTAACAACTGACCAAGCAACCTAGTTATGACTCATTATGACCAAATTTCAAACTTTATCTAGATATCAAGAAAAGCATTCTAACAAAGTGTTTGAAACAATCAGGTCAAACTTGTAATCTATAGTATGGTTACAAAGTTTTTATATCATTCAATCTAGTGTTTGGCCAAAAACTTTATTAAGATCCTACTGGTACACATACTATGTGTTACAAAGCTGCAGATTAGTATTCGGTATAATTAGGTATTAACTCATCACTTTTTGTTTTAATTGGGTTTCTAAACTTTAAATAAAAATAGAATGATTTGTCATCCATACAAATGTATTGGCAGCAATTGTGTTATTACTTTAGCACCTGATTTTATTACACTCTTAATTTCACATGATCAATTGTTATTGCTTTTTTTATTACAACCAATAAATAAAAGTACACTTTTTTAGTTTTCACTTTCAACTTAGAATATTGATCAATGTTTGTTTTCGAAATGTGCACACTATCAATTGTTGTTTTTGACAGGTGTTGGCCATACTGTTGTTTTTTTAAAAATCTTTTTAATGAAGGAATCAGAAGACCTTTCTTACATGTTCTACATGTACATGAAATCCACAATAAATCAACAAAACTTTACAAACTAGACCTATCACTAAATGTGATTAATATCCCTGAAAGACTGCTTTATCAACTGAAGAAGTTATTAGTAACAGAATACTTGTAAAAAAACTAAAATAGAGTTATGGTTCTTGGCAATAACTATGTAATTAGTCAAGATAAAGTTATGGTTCTTGTACACTGCACTTCCTCTCATTGTCCTGCTTGACCATTGTATCAAATTGTATTGAATTCCAACCAGTAGTTTTAAAGTTATGCTCGGGACAAGGAAAAGTAACGAAGAGCAATAACTCTGTAATTAGTCAAGATATAGTTACGTTTCTTAAACACTGCACTTTCTCTCATTGTACTTGACCATTGTATGAAGTTGTATTGAATTCCAACAAGTAGTTTTCAAGTTATGCTCCAGACAAGGAAAATGCAACGGACCTACTGACCGACCAACCAACATACCGACTGACCAACCACCGGGTGACTCCTATATACCCCCAAAAATTTGTTTCTCGGTATAATAGTGTACAATGCACTAAAACGCATCCAGGTAACACAGACTAGAGCCAACTAGTCTCTTATTTTGCCCAAAAGGGTAAACCTACTCAGCCACAAAAGTGTAACCAGCCTAAAATCCATGGTTACATTCTGAATCATGTTGCAGACCAACAGATTTAGGACATGCTGATTCCTACATACACCTGTCCCAGCCCCAACCAGAAAATTTTGCTTTAAGTGGTACAAAGATTAGTCATTTCTTCTCATGACAAAATTATAAGGATAATACTGTTTCTAACGTAACATGTGGATGACAGAAATGAATAATTGTTTACTTTCTAAACAGTAAACATGAAGGCTCAATGGTGTAAAGATTAATTGCAAAAATATTTAAGACATAAATATACAGACTTACAATTCACAATGACTGTGATAGTTTTCTTTGCAGTCTGTGTATACTGTGTGGCTGTATTACTGGCTTTAAGTGTATATGAGCCCTTCATGTATCTGTTCACAGTTCTAAGTGATAATGCACCATCTGAACTACTTCCTGTATTGTCTGTATCATTTTTCCAACTGTAAAAACATCCGGGGTAACAGTCTGAAGAGCAGGTGATATCTTGTACTATTTCACCTTCTGTTACATTAACTGGTGATTGCACATTGCAGTTTAGTGTATCTGGTCCATCTGGAATAGATAAACAAGACACGTGTCTTGTTTTTAGATGTCAGAATACTAAACATAGTCTTACTTTGTTTTACACCTCCTTTTCAGCTGAATATTTACTATAATAATTACAGGCATACTTACTTTACTAAACCTGCTCAAGGATTTACAAGTTGCATGCAGATTTTTACAACTGCCAAATTGTAAAGCTATATAGCAATGGAGTGAAGGCTTTGAACATAGTATGTGTTCCGCATGTACATGTACTTCCGTCTTTAGCATGTACTATGTCAAAATCACGTACAGTAGTGCTTATTTAAAAATTGTCTGATATGCTTTTTTTGCTAAAATCATGTTTCTATACAATACTTCCAATGCCGATTAACATTTCTTAAAGGTTTCTTTTAATCTAGCTACAATATGTTTGGTGTTACAATCGGCATCATACATGTGAACACTTGGAAGTATTCAGCAACTTTCTATTGAATGATCATTTCAAAGCCAATCCAAACATTTCACTATATAAATTAATTCCATTAAGCGATTTTTATTATGCGACCAACAGCCACCGAAAATCAGTCCCAGATTTAAAAAACATATTTTTTAAATTAACAGACCATGATTTTAGTTAACCGACTAAACATCCCTCTAAAAAATCATTTTTTTTCACAGTATTTGTACCTTATAGCATATTTTTCATTATCTAGGACTTCCTTTATCAAGCAATGTGTACCAGGTGCCCAGAATGATGCTCAGGGAGTGAACTCTTCCTATATTTACTGGAACGATTTTCATGACCAATAGAAATTTGCGATTTTCTTTAAAACTGAAGAAAACACAGCTACAAGGTCGCGAAATTTTTTGATGCAGCTAGAAGTGCTTTTGTGAAATTTTTATGACTATGATAAAGATGATAACAGTTTTACATTAACAGCAGATTGAACCAGCATGGTATCGCCTGTGTACTATATTTTGAGGGGTCTAAGGACAACTGGTCTTTCAAATAACAAGATATACATTAAGAAAATGTGTACAGGATTTCACAAATATTAAAAATAGCCTTTTTCAGTTTGACAAGCTTCTAAAAAGCATTTTCTCATATTCTCAGGGATTTTATTCTCTTTATTTTTTTGCACAGTGTTAAAATATCTTTGTTTGCAACTCATAGTAAAGGACTGAATGTTCGATTGAGAGCTTGCTCTTTATTTTGTTGTCCTTAGTACTTGTACTGAAAAACTAGACTTATCACTAAATGTTATTTATACCCTCGAAAGTCTGCTTTATAAACTGAGGAAGTTCGTAGTGACAGAATATCTTGTAAAAACAAGAGCTGTCCTACCATGCATGACAGAGTTACCATGCATACAGTATTCCATTACTTTTAAACACTAAGTGTGACCTTGACCTTTGACATAGGGACATGGGTCTTGCACGTGACACATCAGCTTGATGTGCTGAACATTTGTGTAAAGTTATTTTAAAATCCTTTCAATGCATGACAAAGTTACAGTCTGGACACAAATTTTAAGTTGGGACGCACAGACGGACGGACGGACGAACAGACTGACGGACAGACGGACGGTGCGATTTTAATATGCCACCCTTCGGGGACATAAAAACTAAAAAAGAGATATTTGTTCTTGGCAATAACTCTGTAATTTGTCAAGATAGAGTTATGGTTCTTGTACACTGCACTTCCTCTCATTGTGCTTGACCATTGTATGAAGTTGTATTGAATTCCAACCAGTACAGATTACGGAATACTGGTTAGCAAACTGCTCAGCTCTGAGCAGTAACACCTCAGCTGTATATCATCAGCCCTTTGATATAATTTACCAGGCAGCTAACGGTAGTCAGTAATAAGGGGGCTGGAGAGAAGCTGATAAGGATCATGAGCTATTCAAGATGCCAGAAACTGAATATCATTGATAGGAGCTTTATTCATACATTATTATAGCACTTATAAAATGAAGAAATATGAAACATTACCATTGTTTGTATCATTTTATTTCAGGGATGTGTTTTAAAAGTCTCATCTCACGCATGTAAACATACTGTAAGATGCACCATCTTGACTGAAATTTTTGTTAAGGTGATATAATTACCTCATTTCAAATTTATTTAAATGTCAATTATTTTTCAATTTTAGTAGGGTACTTTATGCCCGAAAAAAAACCCCTTGGTACCCCCCCCCCCCCCTCAAGAATAATTTTTTATCAGGCACAAATTCCTTTTTTGAAGATTTATATCCACAGATCTTTAAAGTTCTTCACAAATTTGAAGTCTTAAACTTGTGTTATCGTTTTCAGATAAATATGAAACTCCTCTAAATCAATGAAACCTGGCCATCTTCTTCAATAATGAGAAATGTTTTGTTAAGTTTCAAATCCATTATTACCCTAAAAAAGAATATAAATGTAAAATTGGCTTCAAATACGGAAACATATATTGACCCCCCTTTTATTATAAAAATTTACCTTATTTAACGGTTTATCTAAGAAGGGAGATACAAAGTTCTGTTTTACAGTAGTTGTTTTGTGTTTTATCAGATCTGTATAAGTTTTGTTCAGCATTCATCCCTTTTTACCAATTTCATTGTAGTAGATCTACATAGTGAAAGTTATGATTCATTTGTGCTGAAATGTATATAAATTAAAGGTGGATGAAGTTAAAAGTGATGAGAATATATCTTTGTTTTTGGGTCACTTTTATTTTGGCAGACGTATGTAACTCATTAGTTTAGTAAAATATGTCAAAATTTTCTCATGTTTCTTTGCAGTCTGACTTTTTACAACCTACATCTACAAACCTTACCAGCCACATATCTCCTAGATTCCCTTTATATTATATTTTAACAAATTATTTAGTCACAAGTATTTGATGACTTATATATTATCACCATATTTTGATAACTTAAGAACTGTAGAAAATATATAAAGTGGGTCATATACGTTTCTGTAAAATACATTTAAGCTTTTCAAATAGCCATCATAATGTTATGAACATTACAACTAAAATAGATCGTATAAATGTATACCATATGATTTATGGGTGTTAAAAATAAATATTCAGTAATTCATAAAATGAATCAGTGTAGCCGTCGTATTTTTATGAAAGTTTTCTCATCAATTTTTGAATATGTGTAAACAAAACTCTTAACAAGTGTTCGGTTAAATATGTGAATTAATGTAACGCTGGATCAATTTCTTTAAGTTTTAAAGGTAAATATTGAATCACTGAAAACCTCATACTGGTATTATTGAAAGTAATCTTTACAATTTTAATTTTTTGTAAAATAAAAGTTATTTTATCACATGAAACTATTTTCACCCAAATATTTTCCAATTGTGTTTTTTTTTTCTATCAGCTTATTAGATAATAGGCAAATATTTTATAATGTTTTCAAAGCATCCATTTTGATGATACTGCCTAATGACTATTTTGAAAGGTATTAGGCATGTACCTTAGAGTTTTTTTCCTAAAAAATGGTAAATAAGAAAAAAAAAAATATAACACATCTTAAAAAAAAACGAAAAATAAAAATAGGTTCTTCATATATTTTTAGGAAGACATTGATACACTAAACAAGGAAGACATTTGTACTGTAAGATAGAACTAACCAGATGTTTTATATTAGATAGATGTCTGGGCTAGGCCTTTCTGTAGTCAGTTAGCTGTCATGATAATGAGAAGTATGCTGGGCACGCAAAACAGGGATTCGGAACCGATTCACTGAGTATGTGTATGCATGTATTTATTTCAGTACCAAGGATAACACAATAAAGAGCAAGCTCTTATTTCCATTGTGGTCCTTTATTTTTAGAAACAGAAGCGGACACAAAGGAATCCGGGTACCAGACAATAGCTCTTTCACGAATAGACCCCTTGGTTCTTTTTTACGTGCCCGGCGTAAAGCACCAATACATGCGAGACTACCGCACAGTACAGTAGTTTTCGAATTATGCTCCGGACAAGGAAAAGTAACAAAGGGCAATAACTCTGTAATGAGTCAAGATAGAGTTGTTATTCTTTTGTACTGCACTTCCTCTCATTGTGCTTGACCATTATATGAAGTTGTATTGAAGTTGTATTGAATTCCAACCGTAGTTTTCAAATTATGCTCCAGACAAGGAAAAGAAACAAAGGGCAATAACTCTGTAATTAGTCAAGATAGAGTTATTGTTCTTTTGCACTGCACTTCCTCTCATTGTGCTTGACCATTGTATGAAGTTGTATTGAATTCAAACCAGTAGTTTTTTAATTATGCTCCGGACAAGGAAAAGTAACAAAGGGCAATAACTCTGTAACTAGTCAAGATAGAGTTATGCTTTTTGTACACTGCACTTCCTCTCAATGTGCTTGACCATTGTATGAAGTTGTATTGAATTCCAACTAGTAGTTTTCAAGTAATGCTCCGGACAAGGAAAAGAAACCAAGGGAAATAACTCTATTATGAGTCAAGAAAGAGTTATGGTTCCTTTGCACTGCACTTCCTCTCAATATACTTGACCATTGTATGAAGTTGTATTGAATTCCAACCAGTAGTTTTCAAGTTATGCTCCAGACAAGGAAAAGTAACAAAGGGCAATAACTGTAATTACTCAAGATAGAGTTATGGTTCTTTTACACTGCACTGCCTCTCATTGTGCTAGACCATTGTATGAAAACACCCCCCCCCCCCCCCCCCCCCCCCCCCCCCCCCCCCCCCCCCCCCACACACCCCCCCCCCCCCCCAAACACACACACAAACACACACCCACCCCCCCCCCCCCCCCCCCCCCCTTGTATTGAATTCCAACCAGTAGTTTTCAAGTCATGCTCCGGACAAGGAAAAGTAACAAAGGGCAATAACTTTGTAATGTGTCAAGATGGAGTTATGGTTCTTGTGCACTGCACTTCCTCTCAATGTGCTTGACCATTGTATGAAGTTGTATTGAATTCCAACTAGTAGTTTTCAAGTTATGCTCCGGACAAGGAAAATGCAACAGACCACCTGACCGACCGACCGACCAACCACCGGGTGACTCCTATAAACTCCTCCAAACTTTGTTTCGAGGGTATAAAAATACACATAAACACACAAACATTCTGAAATTGTGTATAGGTACATGCTTGTTCTTCCAAATACTGACTAACATTAAAACTTTTATCATTTATTGAGTTCGATCACTTACAGTATTGTTTTAATAAGTCTTAGAAACAGTATGTCATAGTGCCCTTAAGTCTGCTCCAACAAACAGACACACACATTGATTACTTTCTGCCTCCTTTTATAGCATTTTATATAAAGTGTGTTGAATAATAGTCAAGGTGAAAATACATGTAGACCAATTATGCCATAACAATAATGAAAAATTTCAACACGTGTCAGATACATGTACTTACATCGCACAAACACTTCAACTTGTATAGATGTTGTTGGAGAGTTTGACTTTTCTGGATTCTTCGCTTTGCAAGTGTAATTCTCAGATTCATCACGGTTGAGTGAACCCAGTGACAGAATGCCATCATTCCCTACTACTGATGATGATCCTTGATGTTGTTTGGTCCAGGTGTATGTACAATCAGGATAACAGTCTGCAGAGCAAGTGATATCTGGTAGATCTGTTCCTTCATTGCGGGTGTAGGTTTGTGCTGAAGGCTTGAGTTTTGTTGATGAGCTGTATGGTCCATCTAAAGCAATGTAGAATTATTGATTTAGGAAACAAAACAGTTAAATAGTAAAGCATACTTCACTTCTACTGCACTTGCCTGAGATAGCTGATTCAGTGCTGATTCAGACACTGTCATATTAAAACTCATACCTTGCATGATTTTGGAAAAGGAGAACAATTTGTTAGAACATAAGTAAGAGTTACTGGGCATTACTGTATAATTTATAATGATATTTCTATAAAAAAAACTCTCAAGTTTACAATTTTATATACCTCATTGATAATGAATGTAAATGCTTGACAGTCTGACATGGCTCCATTTATGCTTAAACATGACTTATTTGAAGTTTTAGTCTATACTATCTTTTACTGCATTCTAAAAGCATGACGAAGTAGTGAAAAAACTAAACTCACACTTACACTACCAGGTATCACAATCAAAGTTGCTTCTAAAATGTTTCATAAAACATCTTCAAAACCTCAATGACAAAAAGTTCAAACGATCTTGACTTCCAACTACCTACAGCATACTGAGAAGAACATCTACTAGCATCAAGAACATATGATGAATTAGTATATCTCGCCAACAGCTTAAGAGAATTAGACAAAACCCTATAATGTCTTGTTTAGAGTTTGATGTCTTTCAGCAAGGGGTTTGTATTTGTATTCAATTAAATGAAAGTCTGACCACTACATCTATTTCCAAAGAAAAATATTTTGTCCTTAATTTCCAAGAAAATGTTATGTTATGTAAGTTTCTATGTGTATTATACAAGAAAACCAACCAAACCCTAATGGACTCCCTATTTTACAAGACACAGTTTTTATTGCAAAACATTTACCTCATCTGAAAATGAGCAACTTTAAGCGCATAAAATATTATATTTTAGGTTTCTTTGTCCTATCTGTCTTAAAACTAGACCTATCCCTGATCAAAACTGCTTTGTCAACTAAGGAAGTTATAAGTGACAGAATACCTTGTAAAACAAGAGGGCCATAATCGCCCTATATCGCTTACCTGAATGCAAGTCCACTTGCCTGATGGGTGTGGTCAATTTTGACCCAAGAGGCATGATTTGAACAAAGTAGGTGGAAGACCACAAGACAATGTTACATACCAAATAGGTTTTCCTATATACTTCTCTGTGAAACTAGTGACTCCCCTGGGCCGGGCCAATATTGACCATAGGTGTATGATTTGAACAAACTTTGAAGAAGTCTACCAGGCTATGCTACATGCTAAATATCTAAGTGCTAGGCCCTGTGGTTTCAGAGAAGAAGTTTTTCCTGTATAAGCCTATGTAAAATCAAGTGACCCCCGCGGGGTCAATTTTGACCTGGGGGTCATAATTTGAACAATCTTGGTATAGGTCCACTAGGCATTTCTATATGCCAAATATTTAATCTCTAGGTCTTGTGGTTTCAGAGAAGAAGATTTTCTAAGTTTTTCCTATTTAAGCCTATGTAAAACCAAGTGACCCCCTGGGCGGGATCAATTTTGACCTGGGGGTCATAATTTGAACAATCTTGGTAGAGGTCCACTAGACAATGCCACATGCTAAATATCTAAGCTCTAGGCCTTGTGGTTTCAGAGAAGAAGATTTTTAAAGTTTTTCCTATTTGTTGCCATAGCAACCAGAGTTCTGCATGAACTGGAATTCTATGTACAACTTTGATACAGCTTCATTCAAGGAGCTAAACAAGAGCTGTCAGTAGACAGCGCGCTCGACTATTCTCAGTGATTGACAATATAAAATAATATCCATCCTGGAGGATATTGTTAAGTGTGTTAATAACAGGAACTTTGTAAATAGAAAGAGTGTAAATAAAAAGGCTTGTTGAATGGTAATGTAAGAACATTATAATAAGATAACAGAAATTAAGGCATAAAAAGGGGCATAATTCTATCAAAAGGCTTGATAGAGTTACCTCCTCCTGTGTACAGGTTGGGGGCATGATGGTGAACAAGTGTGCAAAGTTTCAAAGCCAGATGACAATTGAATTGGAAAATATTTGAGGTGGTACGCAAACTTTAACGTAAATTCTAAGTCGAAAAAGGGGCATAATTCTGTCAAAATGCTTGATACAGTGACCTCCAACGCCGACGCTCAGGTGATTAGAATAGCTCTCCTTATTCTTCGAATAGTCGAGCTAAAAACTATCGTCTTTAACACTGCATTTCCTCTCATTGTGCTTGACCATTGTATGAAGCTGTATTGAATATCAACCAGTAGTTTTCAAGTCATGCTCCGGACAAGGAAAAGTAACAAAGAGAAATTACTCTGTAATTAGTCAAGATAGAGTTATGGTTCTTGTACACTGCACTTCCTCCCATTGTGCTTGCCCATTGTATGAAGTTGTAATGAATTCCTAAAAAGTTTTCAAGTTATGCTCCAGACAAGAACAAGAGCTGTCAGTAGACAGCGCGCTCGACTATTCTCAGTGATTGACAATATAAAATAATATCCATCCTGGAGGATATTGTTAAAAAGGGGCATAATTCTGTCAAAATGCTTGATACAGTGACCTCCTCCTGTGTACAGGTTGGGGGCATAATGGTGAACAAGCGTGTGAAGTTTCAAAGCCAGATGTCAAGCTTTAAAAACTGAGGTGGTAAACAAAAAAAAAAGAAAAAGGGAATTTGTAAAAGTAAAGGATCTCCTGTGTAAGGTTGGGGGCATGATGGTGAACAAGCGTGTGAAGTTTCAAAGCCTGATGTCAATGGACTTTGAAAATTTTGAGGTGGTACGCAAACTTTAACGTAAATTTAAGTAAAAAAGGGGAAATTTTGTCAAGTGATAGAGATTTGTAAGGTGAGGAGAGGAAAAGAAAAGAAAGAAGCAGGAAAAAGGAGTAAGAAAGACTTGTAAGGTGGGGAAAGGAAAAGGAAGTTCAAAGCCAGATGTCAATGGACTTTGAAAATATTTGAGGTGGTACGCAAACTTTAACGTAAATTCTAAGTCGAAAAAGGGGCATAATTTTGTCAAAATGCTTGATAGAGTTACCTCCTCCTGTGTACAGGTTGGGGGCATGATGGTGAACAAGTGTGCAAAGTTTCAAAGCCATATGTCAATGGACTTTGAAAATATTTGAGGTGGTACGCAAACTTTAACATAAGTGGTGACGCCGACGCCGACGCTCGGGTGACTAGGATAGCTCTCCTTATTCTTCGAATAGTCGAGCTAAAAATGCAAGAGACCAACCTACCGACTGACCGACCACAGGGTGACTCCTATATACCCAACCAAACTTGGTTTTTGGGGGTATAAAAACAGTCTTTTTCAGCTTCTCAATGTCCATGTTACATTGACCATTGAACAATAGACCTCATATTGAACTTGGTTTGACTATTTACAAACATCTTTCACTTAGTTTGAAAATATCAGTCAAACTGGTTTCAACTGTTTTGACTGATATAAAACTACAATGTATGAACAAGCAGAATGACAACTGACCACAACACTGTGCGTACAATTCAATCCAACGTACTCGTAAGCCCCTTCATCAAAACAGGAAATATATGACTCACATTTACATAAGGATACACAAATGAAGACTTCCTATTTTCCTAAATAAAGATAAACCCTTCATTTATATACTATTTATACAAACTGGAAAACATTTATTATAATTACATCTGACAGTGATGGTCACACTTTTTTCCATCCTTTTAGAAGATTTGTCGCCGTTTATTACTATGCAGGTGTATTTCCCAGTATAATCTGTCTGTACTGTTCCCAGTGGCAATGTGTCTGTAGTGCTAACTGCTTTAGGCTGTCCTTCTTTTGTCCATGTATAGTTACATGTAGGAAAACAGTCAGCATAACACTTTATATCACCTAATCTTGAACCTTCATCAACTGTATAACTTGTAGTTGCTGGTGTTAGACTGACTGAATCTGGTCCATCTGAAAGCAAGAGAAAAACAGCAGGATTAATAAATGTACATTTTGATTTGAATCTAACTCACCTTAAATACTTTTAGTTTAAACATGCAGTCAGCTGATTTAGTTATAAAGTTCAGATGTCACTTTACATGCCAATTCTCATAACTATAACAGTTTAATTTCTCGATAATGTTATAGACCAAGAAAAAGAGAGAAGTATCAAAACAAACTTCCTTGTAGCATATCTAATTTTGTCAATATGTTTTATAAATCTTTCATTACCGATGCAGAACTCACCAAAGAAGAAAACATATCAATTTAAAACTAACTTAAATATAGGAAATTCACTTTTCATTTATGTTAAGACATTTAAATATAGAAAAGCCAATAGTTTGTGCCTAAAATAATATTCGACCGATGTAAGTTATGGGAATAGTTTTTACCCTATTTCAATAATCGGGCCCAGTTTTAACGTCAACCTAAATTTCATAACAGTTCATGGAAATATGCCGATTTCTCTTTACTTTTTTCAATTTTCAGAACTGATCTTACAGCTTGTTATATTCATTATGTAAAAATCGGATGAAAATAATGTTCTCTTTACTACTTGAAAGCCTTTCAACCTTCTAACCTACTGACCTGAATTCTAACTGACCTTTACTAATCTTTCCTACCAGCAAACATTCTAACAAAGATCATAACAACAGCTGTCGATAAGCGCTTTACTATTCTCAGTGTTTTGCCAATAAAACATTTGGTCTTAAAATCTGTGTATTTTCAAAGAGTAAACAGCATGCCCAGTCACACAGAGTCATCTACAAGTTGCAGGGATCTTTATCAGCAAGTTTCATCGTAGTCAAATGAATATTGCGACCTGTAGAGCGTTATCAAGGAAAAGTATACGGACAGACAGACCACAGACAAACCACCATGGCTTTAAAACACACGCCATACCTGGCATGCAACAGAGCCAACACTTTCTAACAAGGCATTTTGAAGTTTTCTGTTTTTTTATCAATACAACTAGATTTTTATATGCCGGTACATAAATTTGACTTGACTTTGACTTGGTAGTTTGTTTTTTTTTTTTTTTTTTTTTTTTTTTTTTTTTTTTTTTTTTTTTTTTTTTTTTTTTTTTTTTTTTTTTTTTTTTTTTTTTTTTTTTTTTTTTTTTTTTTTTTTTTTTTTTTTTTTTTTTTTTTTTTTTTTTTTTTTTTTTTTTTTTTTTTTTTTTTTTTTTTTTTTTTTTTTTTTTTTTTTTTTTTTTTTTTTTTTTTTTTTTTTTTTTTTTTTTTTTTTTTTTTTTTTTTTTTTTTTTTTTTTTTTTTTTTTTTTTTTTTTTTTTTTTTTTTTTTTGTGTTTTGTTGTGGGGTTTTTGAAGAAATCTGACATAGGAATTTTCAAGGATGACTGTAACCTGTAAAAAGCTCCAACACAACTCAGTGGTTAATTTGTTTTGTAGACATATGACTTGAAATGGGTTAGATGATGAAAGAATCATAATGAGCTTGTGTTGCCCAGGGGAGCTTTTAATGTTCACTTATTAATAAAGTGCAGTATTAAATCTCTGGAAACTTGTCTGACAAATATGCAAAATTCAATGACAGTATAGAAGAATGTTCATACTCCAAACTTACATCTCACTTCAATCTTCAACTCTATATTTTGCTGTGTTTGCTGCTGTAATTTTATATTTGTAGCAGTACATCTGTAGTTTCCAGTCATGGATTTTGTGAGGTTACCAAGGTCAAGAACAGAGGTCGAAGAACTGTAGGAGTTTGGTCCTGTCCAACTGTATTGACAGCCCCAGCATTCAGAGTTACATGTTATAGGTGGTAAATCGACATTTTCATCTTCTCTGTAGGATGTTTTAGAAGGTGTGAAAGACATACTTCTTGGACCGTCTGTAACAGAACACTTTTTCATGAAAACAAAATGAGAAATAAAATAAATTGGTTTATATTGTATAATAATAGGAGAAAGTAGAAACAAAACTTCCATCACCATGCAAAAATGTCCATTAATTTTGGAGTTCTTACTTAAGCTTTCTCTACTCTATTTACATGTATTATAAATACAAAGTCTCAATGTTTTATCTCAAACATTCATCATGTCCATTAGGGGGGCGTGATAAAACCAGTATACCGGTATATTCTCTTGAGACGCGATATGTACCAGTATGGTTTCATACAGCGATATCTTTATCAGTTTATACAGTTAAAATTTATCGTGATACAAAATGTCTGGCAATACCCATTCCTAATGTCCATCAATACAAACTGACATACATGCATAATAGCATACAAACAAACCCACATGCGGTACATGTATATTTTTTCATTGTCAGCAAAGAAGCAATGCTTATTATGAGGATATTAATTTGACTCTACAATGACCAATTATCACAAAACTGGAGGGCAAAGATAGCCCTATATTGCTCATCTGGCTACCATCGGCTATAATACAAGTTCAACAATCGTGTCAGAGAAAGGGTCAATATACCTTAAAAAAATTCTTTGTTTGCCCTTTACCAACCTTCAGTGTTTTAGTGGGTAGGTAGGTAGGAAAAATATTTTATTTTATTTATATAAAAGTAACAGGTTTAATAAAGCTTTGACAAGACTACAGTTTTTGACTTATTAATCAATATCACCATATATTATTAACATGTTGTAACTTTAACTTTTTAGATTTAGAAATAAAATGTACAAAATTATACAATTTTGTTGTTCAACATAATTTCCAGTATCAGGTAAAACGTACATAATTATTTTGTATATGCTTTTGTTGCTTGACATGTTTTCTGTATACAAAACTATAAACTTGCATTTTCATTGTTTTATAATTTTAAAAAGAGTATCATTTGAAAGCAAACTATAAAATTGCAGACTGACATATATTTTAGGTTTGAAGATGCAAATACAAGTAGTACTAAGTACTGGCTCCTGTGAGAGTCCCAAAACCCTTTAAACAGACAATTCTGTAGACTCTCTAAGTATAAACAAATAAACTGTAATCATAAAACAAGAGGGCCAAGATGGCCCTATATCGCTCACCTGGCTACCATTGGCTATAACAGAAGATTATCAATAGCAGAAAGGGCCAATTTTGACCTTTGGCTCGTGATTTTCCTATAAGCCAATTTAAAATCAAGAGACCCCAGGCAGGGTCAATTTTGGCCCGGGGGTCAAAATATGAGCAATCTTGTTGGAGTGTTACCAGGTAATGCTTCATGCTGAATATCTAAGCTATAGGCCTTGTAGTTTCAGAAGAAGATTTTTCATTTTTTTCCTACATAAGCCAATTCAAAAACTAGATGCCCACGTGCAACATGTCGAGCCGCCAAAAGGGCTAAGTCCTTACCAAGTAGAGTTAGGTCAAAATACACCTAAATATTGGATGTAACATGCATGTTGTACCACAGAAAAGTGGTCTCGATTTTTCTCTACGCCCTATATCGCTCACCTGACTACAATTTGCTACAATAAAAGGGGTCTTGATTCTAACATAAATCGTAGAGGTCCACTAGACAATGCTAAGTAACATTTCAAATATCTATATCTGCCTGTCGGCCTTATGTTTTTTTTAAGTTTCCCATATATAAGCTTATGTGAAATCAAGTGCCTTTCCCCCCCCCCCCCCCTCCCCCTTTCTCCCGGGAAAGGTTAATTTTGACAAGGGGGTCATGATTTGAACAACCTTGGTAGAGGTCCACCAGACAACGCCACATGCTAAATATCTAAGCTCTAGGCCTTGTGGTTTCAGAGAAGAAGATTATTAATTTTTTTCCTATATGAGACTATGCAAAACCAAGTGACCCCTTGGCAGGGTCAATTTTAACCCAGGGCTCATAATTTGAACAATCTTGGTACAAGTCCACAAGACAATGCCACATGCTAAATATCTAAGCTCTAGGTCTTAAGGTTTCAGAGAAGAAGATTTTTAAAGTTTTTCCTAAATAAGCCTATACAAAACTAAGTGACTACCCGCGCGGGGTCAATTTTAACCCAGGGGTCATAATATGAATAATCTTGGTAGAGGTCTACTAGACAATGCTACATGCCAAATATCTAAGCTCTAGGCCTTGTGGTTTCAGAGAAGAAGATTTTTAAAGTTTTTCCTATTTATTGCCATATTAACCAGAGTTCTGCATAGAATGGAATTCTTTGAACAACTTTGATAGAGCTTTATACAAGGTACTTCCCTGCAAAGTTTCATCAACATTGGCCCAGTGGTTTAAGATGACATGTCATTTGAAGGAAATGGTGAATGAACGCGACGTACGATGGACCCCGGACGGAAATCAATCCTAATAGCTCACTCTGGCACTTTGTGCCAGGTGAGCTAAAAACAGTTAGGTTGTGGCAAAATATATATATTTGCCAAACCATGCAATGAGCTGAAATCTTTTTGCAACTGGATGTTAACATTTTGCTTTTTGACTCCAATTTATTCCACAGTTCTAGGAACAAGATGGCCCTATATCGCTCACCTGGCTACCATTGGCTATAATAGAAGGTCATCAATAGCAGAAAGGGTCAATTTTGACCTGGTGCTTCTGATTTTCCTCTATATGAGTCTATGTAAAATCAAGAGACCCCAGGGCAGGGTCAATTTTAACCCTGAGGGTCCTGATTTGAACAATCTTGGTAGAGGTTCACCAGGTAATGCCACATGCTAAATATCTAAGCTCTAGGCCTTGTGGTTTCAGAAAAAGATTTTTTTAAAATTTTCCTAAATAAGCCTAAGTAAAAACAAGTGATCCCAGGCGTCATAATTTGAACAATCAAGGTAGAGAACCACTTAGTTATTCCACATGCTAAATATCATAGCTCTAGGCCTTGTGGTTTCAGAAGAAGATGTTTTAAGTTTTTCCTTTATATTAAAGCAGGGATCTGCTCAGACTCAGATTTTAGGGAGGAGTGACTTCTCCCTCTTGGAGAAATAGGGAGAAGTTTTCAGAAACAGAGAAAAGTGAGACACATCTGCATTAGTTTTACAGATTAGCTTTCATAATGGATAGTTGTAAAATGAGGCCTCTAGACTGTTCACAAATGATACAGCTTTTGATCTGAATTCTACCCTGATTTTTCTGAAATTTTCCAAAGATTTTTTGTTCTTGTTTTAGCATTTATTCATTTTAATTAAATGTTTTTTATAATTAATATGTCCGTAAATTCTCTGTAAATATGATTAGGAATAGTGAAAAATTAAAGGTGATATAGTGTAAACACAGTTATATATTGCAATTTTTGTTAAATCAAGGGCCATAACTCTGAAAGAACAAATCCGATCAAGCCTATACTTGAACACGTCCGAGATCTTATTGTCATGCACAGTTTCTGTAAATATGATAAGGATTAATGATAAAATGAAGGTACTAGAGTGTAAACATTGTTAAATATAGCAATTTTTGTTAAATCAAGGGCCATAACATTGAAAGAACCAATCCGATCAAGCCCATAATTGTTCTCATTCGAGATCTTATGATCATACACATTC
Source organism: Saxidomus purpurata (assembly GCA_022818135.1). Taxonomy (NCBI): domain Eukaryota; kingdom Metazoa; phylum Mollusca; class Bivalvia; order Venerida; family Veneridae; genus Saxidomus; species Saxidomus purpurata. The sequence continues at coordinate 241,657 of JAFMSR010000024.1, read as the reverse complement.
TCTGTAAATATGATTAGGATTGAAGATGAAATGAAGGTGCTAGAGTGTAAACATAGTTAAATATAGCAATTGTTGTTTAATCAAGGGCCGTAACTCTGGAGGAACCAAGCCCATAATTGAACTCATACAAGATCTTATGGTCATTCACATTCTCTGTAAATATGATAAGGATTATGAAATTTGAAGGTGCTAGAGTGTAAACACAGTTATATATTGCAATGTTTGCTCAATCAAGGGCCATAACTCTGAAAGAACAAATCCGATCAAGCCCATATTTGAATTCATGCGAAATCTTATGGACATACACATTCTCTGTAAATATTATAAGGATTAAAAAAGAAATGAAGTTGCTAGAGTGTAAACACAGTTAAATATTGCATTTTTTTATAAATCAAGGGCCAGAACTCTTGAAGAACAAATACAAGCAAGCCATTAATAGAACTCATCCGAGATCTTATGGTCATACACATTCTCTGTAAATATGTTTAGAATTAGTGAAGCAATGAAGGTATAGAGTGTAAACATGGATAAGTCTTGCATTTTTTGTTAAATCAGGTACCATAATTGAGGAAGTACTGATCCAATCAAGTCCCCGAGGTCTTGTGGCCATATACATTGTGTTAAAGTTTTATTATGAGTGTTTCAAAAATGTAGATATTAGAGTGTAAACAAACTAATTGTGAACGGATGGACGGACGCACGGCCAGATGGACGAACGAGCTGAATCCAACGGACGGACAATCCTTAGACTTTGTTTTCGGGGGGTATAATGAATGATTTCAAAGAGAATTTACTGTTACCTATTGTTTTCATTGCCACTTAAACCCCACTTTTCGGGCATGGACAGACAGAAGGACGGATGGACAGTGCGATATTAATATGCCCACATTTGGGGGCATCAAAAGCAATGACACTTAGTGCTTTCAGGTTGTCCTTTATTATGACTTTCTGATTAACCTAACTAAAGGGTTTCTGAAAGAATAAAACATTTTATACTTGTGACTGAAAAGAACAGTATTTCTTTTATTTAAACAGCGGAATAGCGCTTATCGATTATCTTCAAATCAGCTATTAATAGAATTGCAAGTGCGCGTGCGCGTCTGGAGTAGGACAAAATACATGTAGTACAAATGGAGGTCATAAACGAGAACAAGAAAAACAAAATTAAAAATCGTGGAGCTACAAGGCATTGCTGTTATGGCCTATGTAAAAGCGACAGTAGATATAAGGAAAAGGAATATATGCAGGGACTGACGTGGATTCCTTTCCCGAAATCACATAAAAATGCAATAAATGGACACGTGCTTGTGGAAGGGAGAATTTCACGCACGAAAAAGTCAACAAATGGACATATATGTGCAGTAAACATTTCATTCACCCAGATGGGCCCACAGAGGAGCACCCAGACCCAGTACCAGTCAGTTTCACTCCCTTGCATGTGCGTTGTCTTATTAATTAATTGCTGGACGTACAGTGTAGCACTCGATATGATAAAGTATCATTCTCATGTTGTATTCCTAGTTAATTTAACATGTCACTGCCAGTCAGGTGTTGTATAGGTTAGTGCTGTTACTTCAAATCTAACTGCATAGATCTTACATGTACCTAAGGACACTGCTACTACCTGGAACTAGTGGGATTCAAACCCGGAACCCTGCTGTTAATGTGCTGACACAGCTCAGAATTAAAGAGTCGGTTGAAAATATTACACCATTTGCCTTCTAGTTATGTGTATTTTTTTGTTTGTCTGGCAGGTCAATAAGATGAGTCGTAAACGAAAGCCACCTACACCTAGGGCCAATCTGGTCTCAAAGAAATTGTTGTTAGATGCCACAGAAGCTCTCCTGGCTCTTCAACACACCAACCTGTCTGTCCCGAGTGAAACAAATATTGAACCTTTAGATAATGAGGTTTGTTTAAACACTAGCAATCTCTTCATTAAAAAGTATGAATATTTAACAATATATCAGTGAAATTCTGTTCCTCTGCTTTATTTAGACGAGTATGCCTTACTGAAAGTATCTTGTGGAAAGATCTGCCCCTGAAACATTTTCTAGTTTTTATTGATAAATTTGTTCATGTCGGTCTCTTCTATTTAAAAAAAACAGTTTTTTTTATGATAAAATGTTTTTTAGCAAACAAGACATGTTACACAGTCATTTATTCTGTCTATAGCATGTGTTGTCACAGTTGTAAAATATTTACAACTTCTTTTCATCTTTGTACATGTAGATCGTTGAGCACAAAACAGTTGTAACTCTATATGACAAGAATGCATTTTATTCATTTTGAAATTTTGTCTTTGAAAGGGGATGTTATCACTGACCACTTCTTTTTTCAGATCTCAACTCAGTAACCAATAGAAAAATGTGATGCTGTTGTCAATACTATCACAGAAACTGTGACCAGAGACACACAGACAACTTTTGTTTGTAATGAGCTTCTAGCCAGTAAAATTAATCGGATTGTAGAACAATGTAGAACGGAAAAGGTGGTCAAGCAAACTAGTTTCGAGGACCAGTTCTGTCATAAGAATATCGCCAAAGACGAGAAGTTTCGCTTTTACACTGCACTTACTGTGTTGCAGTATATGCATTCATTTTCAAGTTTTGGAAAAGAACCAGAACAGTTGAACTATTGGAGAGGAAGTAAAACTACTGCCACATTATCTAGAAAAACTACAGAAAGGAAGGTTTCTCCTGTGAACCAACTTTTTTATGACATTAATAAAGCTCAGACAGGCTTTTCCAAATCAAGACATTGCTTATCGTTTTGGTGTTAGTGTCAGCACTGTTTCAGAAATTATTAACACTTGGATACAGTATCTGTATAAGAAGACAGAAGGTTTAAGAAATAGACAGTTTCCACCAAGACATCTGATTAAAAGGCATTTACCGTCTTTTTTCAGTTCTTTTAAAAATGTAAGGATAATCATAGATTGTTTAGAAATGAGTGCTCAATCCCCTAGAGACTTTGCCGAGCAAGGAAACATGTACTCTTCTTACAAGCACAACACAACGTTAAAGTGTCTTGTAGGAATATCTCCTACAGGTGCAATTTCATTTTTATCACACACATATGAAGGTTGTATCTCTGACAGAAGTATCTTTATAAACTCACAGCTCGCAAACCATTTAGAACCTGGAGACGTAGTTATTGCAGACTGTGGCTTTCTGATCAGAGATATTTTACAGGAACATCATGCAGAGTTAAACATACCCCCATTTCTGAATGAACGGTCTAGACTTACTCCACAGGAAGAAATTTTAACGACGAGAATAGCACGTGTTAGAATACATGTGGAGAGAGCTATTGAAAGAATGAAGAAGTTCAAAATTATCAGTAAAAGACTGCCTCTTAGTTTGAAACCAGTTGTCTCCCAAATAGTACACATGATTGGCTTCTTAGTGAACTATCAGGACCCTCTTGTCAAATAGATTATAACCTCAAAGGTGCATATGTAGCAAATTGAAAGACAGACTTAATGAACTTGGTAGCTTTTCTCCTGCACTGGCTTATATTTTTATGGTTAGCATTACACATTAAATATGTATTTCAAGGAAATACGGTTGAGTTCAGTTTTAATTTTGAATTACATAGCATTAATTAATAACCACTGTGCAGATTTAGATAATTTATTATCAAAAGGAAACCCCATAGAGACATAACCATTTAGTAAGTTATTTTTGTACAAATGTCACATCATAGCTCTATGATTTCAGCTTTTCATCGTTGTTTGTATGTTTACCATGTCATGAATATAAACCAAATAGGAAATGTTTTGTTCATTATTCTTTCAGGAGTCGTAACAAGTATCAAAATTTGCGTTTGGGCCCGCTGCAGACTATGATCAGTCTGATTGATACCTTGTTTAAGCATGAACTCTGCTGGGCATGAACAAAGTTTAATAATCAAAGGCCTTGGTGTCCCCCATCTGTTTGTACTTCAGGCAGTTATCAATCAGCACCCATATAAACAGAATGTGACATGTCAGCCACTAAACTCAGCACCCGAGTCCGTGTATAGGACATCTGAAGACTATGATCCTTCAATTTCAGATGTAATTGAATTTCAGTCAGCACCCTTAAGAACAGTAAAGTTGTATAATGGTTGACAATGAAACCATTACTCTTAGCATGAAACTGTCTTTGTGACCAGTGTAGATCATGATCAGATCTGCTTAGTATGTTCAGTAGACTGCTAACTTTCAAAGTGATAGCTTCAATACATCTAGGTTTATTTACAACAACTTGTACATGTATAAAAGTGTATATAGATTTAATAAATTAATTATCTTGCATTAGACATTTCAACACAAATAAGTTCTCTTATTGGCTATTATAAAAGAAATAAATATGCATAAAAAAACGCCCACAACAGTTTACAGAATCAACATTTCGTAAAAAAAAACAAACAATACTCCCCCCCCAAACCCCCCCCCCCCCCCCCCCCCCCCCTATATATCTAAGTAAAACGAACGAATTGCGCCAGATGTACTACTCAGTCATTCAAATTCAACACGCTGTGTATCTACAGTTCTCACAAATCCTGGGACACAGGCAAAAGTCTCCTTGGCACTCTCATTTCAAAGTACTTGGGCAGGAGTACATTGACAAAGTATCTCTGCAGCTTTGAATGCAATATACCCCAGAATTCCTTGTCAAAAAGAATTCTCTCAACAGTTGCACCCTTTGGTGTCCACAACAAAAAATCACAAAAATTGGCATTGCACACTGCAGTTTGCATTTGCACTTGGTAATAGTATTTATGTGTTCTTTTAAGTTTAGGCGCTCCATTTTCAATAGTGTAACATAAGTTTTGTTTCTGATTAGGTTTCAGTTCATCTATCTCAAGTGGCGATGTTTTCTTCAGCACTTGGGGACATTTTACCTCTATTACCCCTACCAGTACTCCATCTCTGTCCCGGATAATACCGTCTGGACTAGCGCCCATCCCTGGATACTTTGGGTTAACCCAGAATCCAGTCTTGAATTTACTTTGACCGTCCCTGAACAAATAAGAATCAAACCCCTCATCCTCGTGCTGTTTTCAGTATAGCATAGCTGGGGTTTGCATTTTGTCTATACCCAACATATCTCTGTTTAACCGGTTAAATAAACACCTTCTGGATTGATATCCAGCAACATCTTTAGCGTTTGATGCTGTAACTTTGCAGCTTCGGACTCGGTGCCACAAATCACAGCCCGCCTGGTCAACAGTCCCTATAACTTCACTGGGTTCTCTTGTTACTGTCTGATATTGTGTCATATTCAGTGCCCATTCAACTTTCTCCTTAAGCGCGTCTTTATTGACATCATACTCCTCGTACTGAATTTCAAGCACTTGCTCAAACATACTAGCTTGTCCTGTATACGGCAATGTTGCTATGAAGCGATTGATGAAATCTTCCTCTGCTTCTGGAGTTTTGCTGTCAGCCATTCTTGGATCGTGTTTTAATATTCGGTCTGGAGCGGACTTTTAGCTGTACTGCTCTGTGTGAGCTTGCTGTGGGTTCTTTCCTTTTTTCCGTCTAACATTCCATTGGCAAAGTTGACTAGTGCATGATGGAATTTCATATCCAAATTGAATGGTATAGTCCTCCAACGCGAACAGCAGAGCAGCCACATGACTGCATCTCCCCATTGCTGATGCTTTACACTCACATGATGCATCAACAACATTTGCAGCCTTGGATTCTAATATAACTCTAACATTATAATGTTTGTCCTGAGTGTAGGAAGCCAGCACCACTCATTTAAAGAAATGAAAGTTCCCCTTTCTAATGTCAAAAAGTTTTGTCACATGACTGCTAACAAAGTATTGTCGCCCCTTTTTCATTGGTTTTACTGTCGTGCAAAAAAAGTTGGATCAGACTGACCTTTTTCAACACAAAATTTTTTTTAATGGTTGAAATAAAATAAAAAAAAAAAACCAAAAAAAAAAAAATATAAAAAAAAAAAAAAAAAAAAAAACTTCCCCCCTTCCTTAAAGAAAAAAAAAATATTTTTGTATTATAAAAAAAAAAAATTTTTATAAAAAAAAAACAAACTTCCCCCCCCCCCCCCCCCCCCCCCCCCCCCCCCCCCCCAAAAAAAAAAAAAAACCACAACAACAAAAAACAAAAAAAAAAAAAAAAAAAAAAAAAAAAAAAAAAAAAAAAAAGCATCTAATTTCACTAAAAGGTGAGAAACAACAATCACAAGCTGCTTTTTAGATAAATGCACTGGCCTTGGATGGTTTCATACATTCAAACATGAGAATTTAACTGGTGTTGCATGACATTTATAAGAGTGTGCTAAGTTAGAACACTGCGCAACGGGTCACACCGAATATACCTCGAACGAGGGCGGTGGACCTAGTAAGACAATTACAAACGAACAAACAAGAAGACTGCGCATGTACTAGCACCTTCGCTTGATGTCCACAAAGGGAATTTGCGGAGTATCATGGTTGAAGTTGAAGTTGCTAACCACTTGGCTATTTGGACAGCCACATAGTAAGTCACTGTATACATGTAGAGTGCAAAGTAGGCTATTTGAATAGCAACACTATATACATTACATGTAACATTTCATCACAACAAGAAGTTGTGCTGCACTTAAAAATAGTGTCATAAACTGAATAGTCGATACCTTTTAAGCTGTCATGTTTACTATATGCTATTTATAACTGATTATGTCATTTAAGGTCATTCCGACACTCGAGTGTATTTGCATCTGCACAATCATGTAGCCTATGTGTACAATGATTATAAATAACCCACCAGAAAGCGCTTAATTCATTTTGTTGTCGTTTCCTAAACTACAGACAGCCAAGCAAACGTGCAAGTCCATATATCACACCATTTAAACTCATCTCGACATCTTATTTATCATAAACCTATCTGGCATAAATCTGCCGAACAGCGGAAAAGTGCACATCATACCTGTCGACAAGTTGCTGTTTGTTTCCGTTGTGTTGAAGTCCCCTGCACTCCAACCACCTTCTTAACTCTGATACAGAATGTACAGATAAATCTGATGTACTCAATTTTGCCCCAGGTACGTCATCTTCACTTAATGTCACGCTAAAAATAGGTTTGCTTGCAGCCATTGTTGTTTTTCACCGAAGCGGAAATGTCCTACTTTCCGACTACGTGCGTTTCATACGATGCGCACATGATGTTGATGACGTCACAGCCGATAAGCGCTATAGGTGACTAATTCTTTTTTTTTTTTCTCTTTGGAACTGCCAAAAGGTAGTCCATTTATTTTCTTTAAAACAACATGATAATATAATAACAAATATTACAAAAGACATAGAAAAATGGGATAGATAATATCATAGATAATATCATATTACAATTGTTACATTCTTCATGATACATTCTGATCTTTTTTCATTCATTCTTAATAGTCCTTGAAAAAACTTTCAAAACAGAACAGTCAAAATGTGGGAAATAAAAAACATTTTCAAATGAGTATATGTATGTCTCAGATAAGACTTCTTTTTGAAATTTTGCTGTCGATAAAATCCAGCCAAGCCGTTCTGAAAAACTATTTTGTATCCTGTATTTATATGAGTCAAAGTAGCTACACATAATGAATGAGCATCTTCAAACAAGAGCTGTCCCTCACAAGTGACGAATGCCCCCGAAAGAGGTGCCTCACAGTCTGTGTCAGGATGTGCTCAATAAATGTGCTATGTAATTTTAAAATCCTTCCATGCATGACAGAGTAATCATGCATACAGTATTCCATTACTTTAAACACTAAGTGTGACCTTGACCTTTGAAGTAGGGACTTGGGTCTTGCAGCACACAACCGCTTGATGTGCCCCCTAGACATTTGTGCCAAGTTATTTTAAAATCCTTCAAAGCATAATAAAGTTATAGTCCGGACACAAATGTATGCATATATACAGGATTCCATTACCTATAAACTCTAAGTGCCGACCTTGACCTTTGTGGTAGGGATAAGGGTCTTGCACACGACACGTCGTCTTGAATGCTAGACATTTGTGCCAAATTATTTTAAAATCCTTCAAGGCATGACAAAGTTACGTCCGGACACGAATGTGTGCATATATGCATATATAGAGGAATCCATTACCTTCAAACTCTAAGTGTGACCTTGACCTTTGAGCTAGGGACGTGGGCCCCCCACACGACGCCACGTCGCCTTGATGTGCTAGACATTTGTGCCTAGTTATTTTAAAATCCTTCAATGCATGACAGAGTTACGTCCGGCCCCCGAACCCCTTGATAGTGATAGGGACGCACAGACGGACGGACAGATGGACCGACGGCGGACGGACAGACGGACGGACAGCGGACGGTGCGACATTCCCCCTTAATATGCCTCCTTGGGGGCATCACACCAGTATTTTGAAGTTGTCATAATGCGCAGAAGTATAAATAATAAATATAATAATAATAAACACCATATAACAAACCTATTTGCAAAGGAAAAAAAAATAGAACTGTTTGGTGTATTTAGATACTTTTAATAGGATACTTCAAATTATTTGTTTTCAAAAGTCGGGCAAATTTGAATAAAAGATTTTTATTTGACTTTTTATTTTCGTAGTATTTTTGTAATACAAGAAGGTCCTTATAAAATATCTTGGACGTATTAATATAAGTTGAACGCCTGCTACTTAAAAGATATGCTTTGTAAATACTATATGTTAATTGACTAAGTATTACATTTATATCCTCATACTCAGGATATGTCGTTTTATATCCAATAACCAGATCTTTCAAACATTTAAATGAATGATTGATATGTAGTTTTTTGAAGATATTTCGGATATTGTCCCATAGGGATCTTACATGTTGGCAATCAAGAAAAAAATGTTCTACAGTTTCTATGTCGTTACAGCAATTACAGTTAGTACTATTTAAGATTTTCCAGGTATAAAGATTTTCATTTGTTGGGCAATTCTATGAATTTTTTCATTCTTAATTGTTTGATCCTATTGTCAACAATTGCTTATTAATGATGTAGTAAACACACTGCCAGTATATTTTTATAATGACTAATTCTTAACCTAGCTTTCAAACTCAATTAAGATTTTTTGTTTAATTGAAACTAACAGGATGAATATAATAAAAATTATAATGTTGTCAAAAGGAAATATCACAGATAATGCTCTACAATTATACACAAAAACTTAGAAGAAATGTTGGATAAACTTCAACTTACAAATCACATTGACAGTAAGATCTTTTGTTCCAGGGGAACCTCCTGATCTGGTGGCAGTACATCTATAGGTTCCAGCTTCCGAACTTGTAAGTGATCCCAGACTGAGAACTGCTGTACTGCTAACTACAGACCCCTGGCCTTTTGTCCATGTAAAAGAGCATGTTGGATTACATACAGCAGTACATGTCACAGGACCAAGCTGTGTGTTCTCTTCTCTCTCGTAAATTGCCTTTGTAGGATTGAATGTAAGGCTTTCTGGTCCATCTGTGTTAAATAAATAAGAAAAGGACAGTAATTAATTGATTTACTAGTATACATAACAAGGTCCTATACACAAGGTACTTAACAATTTAGGTCAGTTCAAAAGCAGAGAAATCCAACAACATTTATGAGAATTTTTTTCAAAATCTTGGCAAAGGTTTTTGACATGAAAACTTTTTGAAGTTATTCCTGTACAAAAATCAGTGTGAAAAGGTGACTCAACACACAGGATCAATTTCACCGGCAATTGTGCAAAGCCGTTAGTGAATAATTGTCTATAATTCATTGGCTTACACTTTTGAGCAAAAACCAATCTGTTCAAATTTTTGCTTTTATGTAATGAATCATGGAATCGTAGCTTTGGTTAACAAAGATTCAGGTTAAGTTTCAATATCTTTTATCATGTTGTTTACTGAATGATGTTTTAAGGAAAATGCAAACAGATGCTAGCCAAATGAATGAATGCTAAGCAATACAATGTGCCCTAGCAATATGTAATCTTAGTTTAAGTGAAGCTAATACTTACATAGAACATTAAGAGAAAACGATTCACTACTGACAGACGTATATCCCTCATTGACATTTTCCTTGGCAGTACATATAAATCCTTTACTGGCATCTTCTTTAGCAACATTTGATACAGTCAGTGTTTTCTTGCTAGTAGAGTATGTATATCTAGTGTCACTAGGATTGTCTACATCATTAATTTCCCAGTTATATGTAAAACCAAGACCGTGATTACTAGGTGTGGTTGTAGAAGTGCTGCTGCATGTTAATGTTACACTTTCTCCAACAGAGGGATCTTTGTTTGCTGTAATAACTGCTTTTGTGGGGACTCCTGCAAAACAAAGAAAGGTATGCAACATATATATCTTAATTATGTTGTGAGCCCTTGATGTAACTGTTAAAGTGCTGCTGTTAATGTAACACTTCGCTGTAGTGTAATGTCTAGTTTTGAAGGGATTCCTGTATACTGGCTCAAGTCCTACAACCACACACTTTCTAAACATATTTTACCATAACTGTTGTAATTTTTGTACCTAGAAAACAAAATTTTAACAGTAGTTATAGTTAGGTTCTTCTTCCAAAAGAAGAACTAATTTGTTAACTTCTAAAAAAAGATAAATTATATTTTCAAGGCCTGGTTTTGGGGTCACTAAATTGCTTTATTTTATTGACCAACTGTACCATGTTTCCGGACAGCTAGTTTAAATAGATTTGTTTTATTGTGATGTTAGCGTTTTAATTGTGTAAACTGTTTTCAATCATTCGACACATTATTGAAATTTCATGATAAAAGGTTAAACTTGTGAATTTTATTTTCCGGGCCTCACACATGCACAGTCTGTCACTTTCTACTTCCCCACAGTGTTAGCATGCTTCCAGTGACCGTCAAAATGAATAGTGAGATTTCTTGTCAAATAGTTACATCTAACTGTTGTTGTTGCACTTTATTGATGGAAATCAAGTGTCTGCATGATCAACAACATATGATTGTAAATATTAACAAAATAATCACGCGTTTTTGCAAGTGTCCGGTTTGATGGTCGCTGTGTTTGGTGGTCTCGAACCAGTATAGAGAAATACATGACTGTACTGTTTCTAAACGATGATGCTGTAACCGCTTGGTGTTATTGTTGAAGTGCTATTGCAGATTAACATTACAATTTGCTAAACTCACTTCACATATTTCCACTTTACTTTGACCTTTAGAGTGAGCTTATGTTATTTCATTAACTTGACGGAGCCAGTGATATATTGATTCTAGTCAAGTTTAATCAAAGTTCTGAATACGATGCAATATGCTCAAGTGTGACAAAAGCTGTCACAAACTAGTAGTCAATATAGATAATAAAGTATCTTACCTAAGATATAGACAGTGACACATCCTAAGACATTAGTGTTAACTGCAAGCTTGTAGGTACCTCCAGCTGATGTCTGTATATTATCAAGTCTAAACGACAGGTCTCCTGTAGCAGTTTTGCCAGTAAAAGTGCAGCCAGAGCAGGGTGAGATAATAAGAAGGTTACCATTCCTGTATGCAGCAGTCACTATTGTGCTACGATTAGGTGATAGTATCTGGTTAGTCAGTGTAAGATTGGGATTTTGTGTGTTTGTAGTTGTCGCTTGAAATTGCAATGTTACAGCACCTCTAGCTCTTTTATACTGAGCAGTATTTAAAGTACAACTGTAAGCTGAAAAACAAATTAAATTGTGAAGAACATTCAGAGATGTACATAGGTATTTATACAAGAGGCCATCTGAGCAAGCTGAATATCACATGATCATGTTACTAAGTAATAATAATAATGATAATAAAATCTTTATTTTATGAAGGTTACATATCAGATATACAAGGACTGACATGTAAATCAAAGTACATCTTATTTTCATATGGCCTTCAACAATGTAACAGAAGAATTAAAATGCAACAACAACAAAATACCGTCGATAAAGAAATATAAAACAAAATATGATTTGCTAGTTATACATTTCAATTGAACAATCATATTTTTTCAAATAGTCTATCTGTTTGGCAAAGTTAGATATGACAAAGGTAAGACAAAAATTGTTTAAATTGTTTAAAACTTTCTTTGATAAGACAGACACTCGAAAATTTGGTCAAAAAGTTAGTGCGGAAATATATTTGTAAAAGTAAATTGATGATTTAGAACAAAACATACTCTGCAGTTGTTAAGTGTTACCTAATAGATAGTTCTTGTATTTGTATTTAAATGTTTTGAGTTCAGCAATTCCTCTAATATCAAAAGGAATTTCATTCCAAACTTTCATACTAAAGTACAAAAATTAATCTTCATAATAATTGGTTCGAGGTATTCTTTGTAAAACAAGATCGTTGTGCACAGAAGATCGCAGATGATGTTTTTCATTTTTGGAAAATATCAAAATCTCTGCCATATATGTTGGCGACATATGATTAATTACTTTATACACAAGAACAGCGGTGTGGTATTTGCACCTTTCAGTAAAAGAAAGCCATTTTGATTGTTTATATAGCCTGATTTCATCGGCTTATTTGAAATAATTTTTACAGCTCGTTTTTGTAGCATGTTTATTTTGTTAAAGTGGAAGCATACCATATAAAAATTCTCTAGTCTACCGTAGTGTTAGGTACCAACTGAAACTTGACGATATTTCTGATCTATATTTTATTTAACGTTATTAATGTACATAACGTTACCATGGTGTCGAAAACATGACCATGTCGAGCCATTTTTACGTCTTTTGTAAGGTGACAAATTTTGTCTTATACTTACTGTACTAAGATCATTTGTTGGCGTAAAGCAATAAAATTGGCATCAAAATAAAGCTATTGAAATTGCTTACACGGTTATTTACTCTGAATTACTTTGTGTATATGCTATGCAAAAAGACACTGAAAAAACAACATTTTCTTTTTCTGAATTATCCACAAAAAATAGCTTCGCTCGAAATTTAAAAAAAAATCCGTCCTTAATTTATTTGCCAAAATGTTTTTAACTAAAATGTATTCTAAATATAAGCCAAAAATTAGAAACTTTTACCATTTCGTATTTTATAAGCAGGCGTTTATATTTTGACACATAAGCGTCAAAATTACGTTTTTTCGACATCGCCATTTGAAAGTGTATTACGGGGCATCATTTTGGTGATTCATGACACATATACATTTCACATATACATATAGTAACAGAATAGCCTTATTAACATGGCTGCTTGTATTCCTATGTTTAATAAGAAAGGAGAATCATGGATAGTTGTAACAATAGTTGGCCTACCAAAAATCAAGAAGCTTCGTTCAAATGCAATTTCTTATTTTTATTTGTTGTATGCTAATAAAAGCTAGAGGGCCATGATGGCCCTTTATTGCTCACCGGAGTACAACTGCTTTTAACAAAGTTGCTAGAAATCATCGAAACAACCTTTCTGACAAATTTCCAGGATATTTGGGCTGAAAATGTAACCTCTAGAGTGTTAACAAGGTTTTTCCACATTCTGGCTCTGTGACCTAGTTTTTGACCCCAGATGACCCATATTCGAACTTGAGCTAGAAATCATCAAAACAACCTTTCCGACAAATTTCCAGGATATTTGGGCTGAAAATGTTACCTCTAGAGTGTTAACAAGGTTTTTCCATATTCAGGCTGTGTGACCTAGTTTTTGACCCCAGATGACCCATATTCGAACTTGAGCTAGAAATCATTGAAACAACCTTTCTGACAAATTGCCAGGATATTTGGGCTGAAAATGTTACCTCTAGAGTGTTAACAAGGTTTTTCCATATTTGGGCTCTGTGACCTAGTTTTTGACCCCAGATGACCCATATTCGAACTTGAGCTAGAAATCATCTTAACAACCTTTCTGACAAATTGCCAGGATATTTGGACTGAAACAGTAGCCTCTAGAGCCTTAACAAGATTTTTCTATTTTTGGGTCATGTGACCTAGTTTTTCATCCGAGATGACCCATATTCGAACTCGTCCGAGTAATTACTGGGACAAACATCCTGACCAAGTTTCGTGACAACTGAGGCAAAAATGTGACCACTAGAGTGTTAACAAACTAAGTGTGGACGGACGACGGACATTCATTGATCCTAATAGCTCAACCTGAGCCAGCTCAGGTGAGCTAAAAAGTGTTGTAAGAGCCATGCACCACTATATTTAGATATATAATAAGAAATACAGTGTACAGTTAAAAGAAATACAATGCAGAATCATAATGTTGTTGTGAATTCTGAACTGTGCATTGCGAAATGAACAATCAGCCGAGGACGGTGCTGCAAATATGTTTTACCGAACCATTAGACTGCATAATCTAACACTTCGTGTTTACTAAGCTACTTTCATCCTAATGTTATTACTATTTTAATGTCATTCGGGTGGGGGCACTATTTAAACAGCTCATAGCTCGGACCAAAGATGATCATTACCAAGCACTGCCTTTTATATATGGCTTCTTCAGAGGCGAGAACACTGTCAAGTTTATCTTTTTAGTACAATATAAAATCATTTTATATTTCCACATTTTGTTAGAAGTCGTGGAGTTTTGTTCAACCAATTTTAAAAATATGTACATAAATTCTTTGATAAATATACCAGTGGTTATATTTATGAAGTTGGTTTGCAGTTCGCAGTTCGCGATTCAAATCGCGAACTGGCAACTGAGAAATCAGTTTACAGTTCGTGATTCTAATCGCTAACTGCGAACTGAAGACTAGTTGCCAGTTTGCAGGTCGCGATTCAAATTGCAAATTTGGAACTGCCGACTAGTTCCCAGTTCTCAGTTCCCGGTTGAAATGAAGACTAGTTGCCAGTTGGCAGTTCACGACTCGAATTGCGAATTATAAACTTCAGACAGGTTCCCAGTTCTAAGTTTGCAATTCAATTTGTTCCCAACTTGTGGTTCAAATTGCTGATTACAAACCAGGCATCAGTTTACTATTAGAATAGTAACTTTTCGCGATTGGAATTGCGAACTGCGAACTACAGACTAGTTGCCAGTTTGCGGTTAAAATGAAGACTAGTTGCCAGTTCGCAGTTCGCAAATTGCGAATTGAAAACTTCAGACAAGATCTCAGTTCTCATTTCGCCTTTTGACTAGTTCATAGCTTGTGGTTCGAATTGTTGATTGCAAACCTGGCATCAGTTAACTATTAGAATAGCGACTTTTTGCGATTAGAATTGCAAGTTGCGAACTGCAAACTGCAGACTAGTTGCCAGTTCACGATTTCCCAGTTCGTGGTTAAAATGAAGACTAGTTGCCAGTTCACAATTCGTGAATCAAATTGCGAATTGCAAACTTCAGACAAGTTCTCAGTTCGCGCTTTGACTAGTTCATAGCTTGTGGTTCGAATTGTTGATTGCAAACCAGGCATCAGTTAACTATTAGAATAGCGACTTTTTGCGATTAGAATTGCGAGTTGCAAACTACAAACTACTGACTATAGTTGCTAGTTTGCAGTTCACGATTCGAATTGCGAACTGCAAAATGCAAACAAGTCACTCGTTTGCAATTCGATAAGCGAATTGGGAACTGCAGTTTGAATGAAGACTAGTTGCCAGTTTGTATTTCGCGATTTCCCAGTTCTCAGTTCGCGGTTAAAAGCTAAACTAGTTGCCAGTTCGCAGTTCGCGACTTGAATTGCAAACCAATCCCCGATTCAAATTGCGAACTACAGACTAGTTGCAAGTTCGTAATTAGATTTGCGAACAGCGAACTGCAAACAAACTTTACAGATATCAAGTAGCTACATGTAAGATAATCGATGCTTTTCAGGGTGAAACATTCTGCACGTGCAGATGGTTCAGAAGGTACTTAACAGAGAAATAGTTTTCTTTATCAACATTTACCTCATGCAGGTTAATCTTATTTAATTTTGTGAAAGTTGTTTCCTGTATTTTGGGTCTTTTTAACACAGGTTTATTTTCGTATTCGAGATACTGTACAGACACGCTGTTTAACATACCCAAGCGACAGCGTACAGAGAACAAGAGCTGTCAGAAGGACAGCGCACTCGACTTTTTTAGTGCTTGCCTATAAAACAAAACTTTGACAGTTAAGGGCACACAAGACTTTAACTAGGAATTTCTAAGTACAAATCAAGAAACATTTTCACAGAGTTATCTTCTCTTGCTTACAGATTATGACTAAGGTCTCATGATGGTACATAAGAACTCCAACTTCCAAAGTAATATCTCAAATGGTTAAGTCAACAAGTGGACAAGAATGAAAATTTTAACTGAAATTCTAAGTCAAAAAGGGCCATAATTCAAATAAAATCCTTGACAGAATTACCTTCTCCTGCCCATGTTTTTGGATCATGATAGTAAACAAGTATTCCAACTTTCAAATTAATATCTCAAACAGTTCAGTCAAAAAGTGGACTGGTACGAAAAACTTAACCAAGATTCTAAGTCGATAAAACGCCTTAATTTTTAAAACAAATCCCTGACAGAGTTACCTTCTCTTGCGTACAGATGGGGGGTAATGATGTGAAATAGCATTAAAAGTTTCAAAGCAATATCTCAAAGGGTTAAGGCAATAAGTGGATTTTACCCATATTCAATGTATTTTCTAAGTAAAAAAGGGGCATAATTCTGTCAAAAACCTTGACAGAGTTATGTCCTCTTGTCTGTTGATGAAGGTCGTGATGGTAAACAAGTATGGTTAGTTTCAAAGCAATACCTCCAATGGTTTTGAAATAAAGTGAGGTGGTACAAAAAACTTAACCAAGCTCAATACACTTTTTAAGTAAAAAAAGGGCCATAATTCTGTCAAAAACCTTGACAGAGTTATGTACTCTTGTCTGTAGATGGAGGTTATGATGGTAAACAAGTATGGTAAGTTTCAAAGCCATACCTCTAATACTTCTGAAATAAAGTGGGGTGGTACGAAAAACTTAACCAAGGTGTGACGCCAATGCCGACGCCGACGCCGGGGCGAGTAGGATAGCTCCCCTTTTCATAGAAAAGTCGAGCTAAAAATGATGAAACGCATTTAACTGCAAAAAGTTTCTATTATCATAAATCTAGGGGCAGAGGGTGCGGGTTCAGCACCGTTTCATCAGTTAACCTAGCCATCGTTTCTTGGAAGAACCACTTTTTGATCCAGCTTTCTTACATAACGTGTCACATCAGTATAGAAGGGCTCGAATCCTGACATTTGAACAGTTATAGGTTTAGTGATTACAAGTTATTACGCTTAACCACGGAGACAGGTCTACAAACAAGCACACCCAAATACCAAAGAAATATCGAGAATTCTTAATTGCGTGAAACTGGCAAAAAGGACACTCGCCAAAATAAAGTGTATACTTATTATCACTTTGTAATAGGTTACTATATAAAACGTTAAATATAATAATAAACCCATTCTTCAGTTACACAAGAATTACGCATAGTTATTCAAATTTTCTTGTATTATAATAGGGTCTGTCGGTATTTTGTAACCCGAGCTATTAGATGTATGTGTTATGAATCAGCATTAGTAATATATAATACTCATGTAATTCGGTGATGTTTGGACGTGTAATAAATTTTCAATGCCCCGTAACACACTTTCAAATGGCGATGTCGAAAAAACGTAATTTTGACGCTTATGTGTCAAAATATAAACGCCTGCTTATAAAATACGAAATGGTAAAAGTTTCTAATTTTTGGCTTATATTTAGAATACATTTTAGTTAAAAACATATTAAATTTTGGCAAAAAAATTATGGACAGATTTTTTTTAAATTTAGTGCGAAGCTATTTTTTGTGGATAAATTCAGAAAAAGAAAATGTTGCTTTTTCAGTGTCTTTTTGCACAGCATAATTATACGCAAAGTAATTCAGAGTAAATAACCGTGTAAGCAATTTCAATAGCTTTATTTTGATGCCAATTTTATTGCTTTACGCCAACAAATGATCTTAGTACAGTAAGTATAAGACAAAATTTGTCACCTTACAACAGACGTAACAAGAGCTGTCAGTAGGACGGCGTGCTCGACTTTTTTAGTGCTTGCCAATAAAACAAAACTTTGACAGTTAAGGGCACACAAGACTTTAACTAGGAATTTCTAAGTACAAATCAAGAAACATTTTCACAGAGTTATCTTCTTTTGCTTACAGATAGGTCTTACGATGGTACATAAGTACTCCAACTTTCAAAGTAATATCTCAAATGGTTAAGTTAACAAGTGGACAAGAATGAAAATTTTAACTGAGTTTCTAAGTCAAAAAGGGCCATAATTCAAATAAAATCCTTGACAGAATTACCTTCTCCTGCCCATGTTTGGGAATCATGATGGTAAACAAGTATTCCAACTTTCAAATTAATATCTCAAACAGTTCAGTCAAAAAGTGGACTGGTACGAAAAACTTAACCAAGATTCTAAGTCGATAAAAGGCCTTAATTTTTAAAACAAATCCCTGACAGAGTTACCTTCTCTTGCGTACAGATGGGGGGTAATGATGTGAAATAGCATTAAAAGTTTCAAAACAATATCTCAAAGGGTTAAGGCAATAAGTGGATTTTACCCATATTCAATGTATTTTCTAAGTAAAAAAGGGGCATAATTCTGTCAAAAACCTTGACAGAGTTATGTCCTCTTGTCTGTTGATGAAGGTCGTGATGGTAAACAAGTATGGTTAGTTTCAAAGCAATACCTCCAATGGTTTTGAAATAAAGTGAGGTGGTACGAAAAACTTAACCAAGCTCAATACACTTTTTAAGTAAAAAAGGGCCATAATTCTGTCAAAAACCTTGACAGAGTTATGTACTCTTGTCTGTAGATGGAGGTTATGATGGTAAACAAGTATGGTAAGTTTCAAAGCCATACCTCTAATACTTTTGAAATAAAGTGGGGTGGTACGAAAAACTTAACCAAGGTGTGACGCCAACACCAACGCCGGGGCGAGTAGGATAGCTCCCCTTTTCATAGAAAAGTCGAGCTAAAAATGGCGCGACATGGTCATGTTTGCGAAGTCATGGTAATGTTATGTACATTAATAAAGTCAAATAAAATATAGATCTGAATCAGAAATATCGTCAAGTTTCAGTTGGTACCAAACACTAAGGTAGACTAGATTATTTTTATAAAGTATGCTTTCGCCTTAATATAGCTTTTGTTATCTTTTCCCCAGATTGTACAGCAGTTATCGAATACTGGCAATATGAACGCGTTATAAAACATAGTTTAATCCTTTAATTTTATTTTTAAAGAGGAAAAGTGTTCTTTTGAAAATGCGGTTTTTAAGATTATGTTTGCAATATTTATCAAATGTTTATTTATTTCATCAACTATATTGAAATTCTATGTCAGATAATCAGTTTTTGTGCCAATTTTATTTCATTTCCATGGTTCAGATTAGAGATATCTTTCAGATTTTTCCATAAATAAGCTGACTCTTTATTGTCCTGAACAGCTTTATTAAAGAAAACGTGTTTAACGATTTATTTTTAAGAATTTTATATTTACCATGATTACCATTTTTCTTCAAATTGTCTTTCTTGTATAACTGATTTTATTTCTTCCATAAACCAGTCTGGTTGGTGTTCACGCTTAACTCTCTTTTCTTTTATTGGAGCATGTTTGGATAATACATCATTTAATATACTGTAGAACATATCATTTGGTTCTATGAGAGTCTCAACATGTTCAATACCTGAGAGAAGAAGGTCATTTTGGAATAGTTGTTCATTGAATTTCTTAAACTGACCTGTTCTTCAGGCAATGAAGTGTCCCCTAAGTTCATCAATTTTTGGCATTAAATGCTGTATATTTAAGCTAACAATATAAAGACCATTTCCTTTAAACCCGATAATCATATTTGACATTTTGATCAGTCAATAGATTTTTTCAGATTTTCATTTTCAGTTGGCATTGTCATTTGTGCATTTTGTTCCGAAATTGATATGCAAGTCTGTGGAAATTCCCTTATGCATGTGTTTGCATCTCCAGTTTGTTTACTTTGCGGCATTTTCGAACATTTTAATAAATTCTTTAAGTAAATAATGCATTACATTTATGAATATTTTTGGCAATAATTTTTTGTTCATCATGATTGATAATTGATGTTGTTTTTGATTCTGCTGTCTTCTTTGAATGCGTGATATAGGTACATTTATTTATAATTATGCTATGATCTTGTTTTAAAAGAAAATTACACTTACATTTTACCTCATTACAGTCACTGCAAATACGATTCAAAAGATCAAAAGAATTGACATTTACAAAGTGCCTGCCTGAAATTCCCTAATGAGCATGCAGCGGCCCATTTACGACTTCATATATAACCATTGCCCCACACAAAACATCTGTCACTACACACTTTCCGGCCGTGACGGGACACTCATATAACAATCAAAGCAGTTTCTCGTATTTCCATTGCCATAATCACATGAAGATGTCCTATGTTTATAGCGGGTTTGAGAGGGTTCTTTCTTTTTAATGATATATGTATACGTCGATTTATTGCTGCTTCAAGAGTTTGAGCACCGTGTTCTGCTAAGGTGTACACCATCCGAGACAAAGAAGTGTCGTACAATGGTCCCATCTCCGTACACAAAGGACTGATAAATGTTGATGAGATCAGCCCCTGTCTCTTCACAAATTTCCTGGACGTTCTCATTGTACAGGGAAACATCTACGTCCTGATGCGGTGGAACTAGAGGGCTGTTTTTTACACAAAAACATATGTCCCCCCCCCATCCCCCCCCAAACACACAAAAACACACATTACCACTCTCTGTTGTGGGGAACCCTTGAACGTCAGAACTGGTTTGGGAAGTAGGTTTTTAAAATATATGTAATAGCTTTAAGATCATATATTTCTTCGCATATAGTAACAGTAACCTTGACCCCCTACCAAAAATGTTCTGGTTCACACAAATTAAAAACTAAAACAAGAGCTGTCCCTCCCAAGTGACGAATGCCCCCGAAAGAGGTGCCTCACAGTCTGTGTCCTCTCCATGTGCTCAATAAATGTGCTATGTAATTTTAAAATCCTTCCATGCATGACAGAGTAATCATGCATACAGTATTCCATTACTTTAAACACTAAGTGTGACCTTGACCTTTGAGGTAGGGACTTGGGTCTTGCACGCGACACATCCGCTTGATGTGCTAGACATTTGTGCACAGTTATTTTAAAATCCTTCAAAGCATAATAAAGTTATAGTCCGGACACAAATGTATGCATATATACAGGATTCCATTACCTATAAACTCTAAGTGTGACCTTGACCTTTGTGGTAGGGATGTGGGTCATGCACGCGACACGTCGTCTTGATGTGCTAGACATTTGTGCCAAATTATTTTAAAATCCTTCAAGGCATGACAAAGTTACAGTCCGGACACGAATGTGTGCATATATGCTTATATAGAGGAATCCATTACCTTCAAACTCTAAGTATGACCTTGACCTTTGAGCTAGGGACGTGGGTCTTGCACGCGACACGTCGTCTTGATGTGCTAGACATTTGTGCCAAGTTATTTTAAAATCCTTTAATGCATGACAAAGTTACAGTCCGGACACGAATGTGTGCATATATGCTTATATGGAGGAATCCATTACCTTCAAACTCTAAGTATGACCTTGACCTTTGAGCTAGGGACGTGGGTCTTGCACGCGACACGTCGTCTTGATGTGCTAGACATGTGTGCCTAGTTATTTTAAAATCCTTCAATGCATGACAAAGTTACAGTCCGGACACGAATGTGTGCATATATAGAGGATTCCATAACCTTCATACTCCAAGTGTGACCTTCACCTTTGAGGTAGGGATGTGGGTCTAGCACGCGACACGTCGTCTTGATGTGCTAGACATGTGTGCCAAGTTATTTTAAAATCCTTCAATGCATGACAAAGTTACAGTCCGGACACGAATTTGTAAGTGGGGACGCACGGACGGACGGACAGACGGACAGACGGACGGACGGACAGACGGACAGACGGTGCGATTTTAATATGCCACCCTTCGGGGGCATAAAAAAAGATTTTTTAATCTATATTAGTAACAGTGACCTTAACCTTGACCTTGACCCCACCCCCACCCCCACAGGAATTTTGTTGTTGCCATTTTTGCTTAAAACAATTTAACAACAGGCCCAAAAAAGCCAGTATCGCTCTACTGGTCTGACTAGATTGTTCTGAGTAAGTTTTTTAAAAATCTTTTGCAATGTTACCAAGAAAAAGCTAACAGAGTTCACAGTACTGACCCAAAACAAGAGGGCCAAGATGGCCCTATATTGCTCACCTTGGTACAAGTCCACTTGCCTGGTGGAAGATCACTAGATAATGTTATATACCAAATAAGTTTTCCTATATACGCCTTTGTAAAACAAATGATCCCCCCCCCGCAAAAGGTCAATTTTGACCCCAGGGGCATAATTTGAACCAACTTTGAAGAGGTCTACTAGGCAATGCGACATGCCAATTATCTATGCTCTAGGCCTTGTGGTTTCAGAGAAAAAGATTTTTAAAGTTTTCCCTATATAAGCCTATGTAAAACTAAGTGACCACCCCCGCGGGGTCAATTTAAACCCGGGGGTCATAATTTGAACAAACTTGGTGGAGGTACACTAGCCAATGCTACATGCCAAATATCTAAGCTCTAGGCCTTGTGGTTTCAGAGAAGATTTTTAAAGTTTTTCCTACATAAGCCTATGTAAAACTAAGTGACCCCCTGTGTGGGGTCAATTTTGATCCGGGGCTCATAATTTGAACAATCTTGGTAGAGGTCCACTAGCCAATGCTACATGCCAAATATCTAAGCTCTAGGCCTTGTGGTTTCAGAGAAGAAGATTTTTAAAGTTTTTCCTATATATTCCTATGCAAAACTAAGTGACCACCTGCGCGGGGTCAATTTTGACCCGGGGGTCATAATTTGAACAATCTTGGTAGAGGTCCACTAGACAATGCTACATGCCAAATATCTTAGCTCTAGGCCTTGTGGTTTCAGAGAAGAAGATTTTTAAAGTTTTTCCTATATGATGCCTATGCAAAAACTAAGTGCCCACCCGCGCGGGGTCAATTTTGACCCGGGGGTCATAATTTGAACAATCTTGGTAGAGGTCCACTAGACAATGCTACATGCCAAATATCTAAGCTCTAGGCCTTGTGGTTTCACAGAAGAAGATTTTTAAAGTTTTTCCTACTTGTTGCCATAGCAACCAGAGTTCTGCATGGAATGGAATTCTTTGAACAATTTTGGTAGAGCTTCATGCAAGGATTATTCCTGCATAGTTTTATCAACATTGGCCTAGAGGTTTCAGAGGAGATGTCATTTGAATAAAAATGTTGACGGACGTCGGACAATCATCGATCAGAAAAGCTCACCCTGGCTTGGCCAGGTGAGCTAAAAACAGTAGGGATCATCCACTCAGTAAGACCAATCATCCTATGACGTTTGAAGACTGTGGGTGATGTAGACCTCAAGATGTTGAGTGGAAATGATTTTCAAAGTTCAGGTCACTGTGACCTTGATCTTTGACCCACAAACCCAAAAATCAATACGGATCATCTACATGTTACAGGGAACCTTCTGAGCAAGTTTGATGAAAGTTGAAAAAAAACTGTGACCCGTAGAGTGTTATCAAGGAAAATCTAAAGGAAGTCACTGTGACCTTGACCTTTGACCCATTGATCCAAGAAACTATAGGGATCATCTACATGTTGCAGGGAACCTTCTGAGTAAGTTTGATGAAAGTTAATGAAAACTGTGATCTGTAGAACGTTATCAAGGAAAATCTAACATAGGTCACTGTTTTACCCACTGACCCCATAATCAGTACGGAACATCTAAATGTTACAGGGAACCTTCTGAGCAAGTTTGATGAAAGTTGAAAGACAACTATGACGCGTAGGTGTAGAGTGTTATCAAGGAAAATCTAAAGGAGGTCACTGTGATCTTGATTTTTGACACACTGACCCCGAAAACAATAGGGATCATCTACATATTGCAACAGGGTTCTCCGCAGGGCCATTAAGCGTCGCAGGACCGCCACGCCTTCATCAAAGAAATCAATAAACCGCTATCTCTTAAATACAGCGCTATGCCTTAAACTCTATCCGCTATGCATCAGTTTCGCTTCTGTGCGTCATTCATTTTTCCAATATACCTCTGTTCCGCCTACGTTGTGTCAATCATTTACATAGTCCCGCATATTGCCGAATTTCACTGGCGCAAACAAAAAATGTCGGCAATTTCGCCTTGTCAATCAAAAATCAATCGTCGTCTATTGGTTAGTAAACGAAAGAAGGCGGAGCTAATTAAACACTACCTGCCAACGAACACGTGGCCGTCTCAGTAGTTATCAAAGGTGTTAATTGGTAACAATCATAAAACTAAATTATAGACCTCGGCTAGTGTATTAATTACGTTGTAACACGGATCAAATTAGCGATGCTAGATTTTTGACACGTCTCTTTGTTATTTATAGATTGTCGGAATTAAAAAATTATTCATCATTCTCGGACATAAATCCTCGCCCGGTAGTGAGGATTAATAAATGCAATAAATCAGTCAGCAAATTGTTCTGGACATATTTTTTTCCTCTACATGTTTATGTCTTTGACAAAATTCGGCGCCATCTAATTGCTTCAGTATTTATTAATACTTAATGATAATTATTTAAAGACCTTGAACATATATTTGAACATATTTTGATTTAATACAAACTGTTTAAATCTCGCTAATCGAAGAAATATTAGAAAACGAAAATCCTTTCACGAACATCGATACCAGGTCGCGAAAATATGTGAATAACGGGGAATGCGAACTGTTATTTTTCGTTTTTGAGCGTGTAAAACCTGAAGAACAGAAACATAAAAAAACATGATATGCAAGCCTGGAATATGACCCATGCCTGAACCCTCAAAAGTCTCACCTTGGCTCCTGAAAATTTAATTTTGACCCTTCAAACTATCAAAATGTTAGAAATAAATTTTGTATCAATTAGATCTGTGTCTTACAGAGTCTGCTATAAAACCATAACTCAAAGTGGCATGTCTCCTCACTCCTCCATGGTGTTTTGTAGTCTTTGCAGACTAGTTGCTCCAACTTTTGAGCCATTTGCGCAAACTAAAATTGACCAGAAGGAACCCTGTCACATTATACGACTTATAGACCCTGACCCCTGATAATTTCAAAATGATCCTCCAAATTTCATGCCAAAGGGTCAGTGACCCTTGATTTTCAAGAGCTAGTGGAACCCCTGTATGTGATTGTGTATGATGATTAATAATGGGATTGTTTTGATTAAAAATGAAAATTTTAGTATTTTTTATTTACATTGTTAAAATAAATTACCCAAAGAAACTTCGTAAAGAAGATCTTAAAATGCAGGAAATGAGGTCTACAGATGCTGATTTAAACTAAAAAATTCGCACGGAAGAGGGTACCCCCCTCCTGTACCCACCCCCATAAAATGCCCCTACTCTTTAAAATATTTCTGCAGAGAACCCTGTGCAGGACCTTCTGAGCAAGTTTGATGAAAGTTAAATAAAAATTGTGACCTGTAGTGTTATCAAGGAAATGCTATCAGAGGTCACTGTGACCTTGACCTTTGACTCATTGACCCCAAACACAATAGGGAACATCTACAAGTTGCAGGGATCCTTATCAGCAAGTTTCATCAAGGTCAAATGAATATTGCGACCTGTAGAGCGTTATGAAAGAAAATATTACGGACAGACAGATGGACAACGGACAAACCACTATGGCATAAGCTCCGCTGGACTTCGTCCAGCAGAGCTAAATAAAACAAGATGGCCCTATATCGCTCACCTTGGTGCAAGTCCACTTGCCTGGTGTAAGATCACTAGATGATGTTACATACCAAATAGGTTTTCCTATATACGTCTTTGTAAAACAAGTGACAAATATCTAAGCTCTAGGCCTTGTGGTTTCAGAGAAGAAGATTTCTAAAGTTTTTCCTACATAAGCCTATGTAAAACTAAGTGACCCCCGTGCAGAGTCAATTTTGATCCGGGGGTCATAATTTGAACAATCTCGGTAGAGGTCCACTAGACAATGCTACATGCCAAATATCTAAGCTCTAAGCCTTGTGGTTTCAGAGAAGATTTTTAAAGTTTTTCCTATATCAGCCTATGCAAAACTAAGTGACCCCCTGCCCGGGGTCAATTTTGACCAGGGGGTCATAATTTGAACAATCTATATCTATATAAGCCTATGTAAAACTAAGTGACCCCCCGTGCGGGGACAATTTTGATCTGGGGATCATATTTCGGAGAAGAAGATTTTTTTAAATGTTTTCTATTTTTTGCCAATTTTTAAATATATAAAACTAAGTGACCACCTGCGTGGGGTCAATTTGACCCGGGGGTCATAATTTCAACAATCTTGGTAGAAGTCCACTAGACAATGCTACATGCCAAATATCTAAGCTCTAGGCCTTGTGGTTTCAGAGAAGAAGATTTTTGAAGGTTTTCCTATTTTTTGCCATAGCAACCAGAGTTCTACATGGAATAGAATTCTTTGAACAACTTTGATAGAGCTTCATGCAAGGAACCTCCCTGCAAAGTTTCATCAACATTGGCAAAGTGGTTTCAGAGAAGATTTTGTTTTAAGGAAATGGTGGACATTCCAAATATCTAAGCTCTAGGACTTGTGGTTTCAGGGAAGAAGATTTTTAAAGTTTTTCCTATATATGCCTATGCAAAACAAAGGTCAATTTTGATCCGGGGGTCATAATTTGAACAATCTTGGTAGAGGTCCACTAGCCAATGCTACATGCCAAATATCTTAGCTCTAGGACTTGTGGTTTCAGAGAAGAAGATCTTTAAAGTTTTTCCTATATAAGCTTATGCAAAACTAAGTGACCACCCGCGTGGAGTCAATTTTGACCCGGCGGTCATAATTTGAACAATTTTGGTAGAAGTCTACTAGACAATGCTACATGCCAAATATCTAAGCTTTAGGCCTTGTGGTTTCAGAGAAGAAGACTTTTTAAGTTTTTCCTTTTTGTTGCCATAGCAACCAGAGTTCTGAATGGAATGGAATTCTTTGAACAACTTTGAGATAGAAGTTCATGCAAGGAACATCCCTGCATAGTTTCATCAATATTGTCCCAGTGGTTTCAAAGGAGATGTTGTTTGAAGGAAACGGTGGACGGACGGATGGATAGACGTACTCACATTTTGATACTTATGTGGCTAGCCTTTTGTTCTCCCCATTGTTCTTTTTAGCAACTTTAGCAACAGAAAATAGCCACATAACAGCGACATCAAAGTAAATGTACTGTTACCTATTGTCTGTATAGCCACCTAAGTACCAGAATGTGAGCACGGACGGACGTCGGACGGAATGTGATCCTTATAGCTCACTCTGGCACTTTGTGCCAGGTGAGCTAAAAATAAATATAAAAGCATTTTTAAAACAAGAGGGCCATCTTAAAAAAAGGGCCAAGATGGCCCTATGTTGCTCACATTAGTTCAAGTCCACTTGCCTGGTAGAAGATCACTAGACAATGTTGTATACCAAATAGGTTTTCCTATATATATCTTTGTAAAACAAGTGACCCCCCCCCCTCCGGATAAGGTCAATTTTGACCCCAGGGGCATGATTTGAACAAACCTTGAAGATGTCTACTAGGCAATGCCACATGCCAAATATCTTAGCTCTAGGCCTTCTGGTTTCAGAGAAGAACATTTTTAAAGTTTCTCCTATATAAGCCTATGTAAAACTAAGTGACCCCCCGGGCAAGGTCAATTTTGATCCGGGAGTCATAACACCACAAGAAAATCCTCATCTTTCTTGCTTACTACTGCAATTTTATGGCTTTCAGATTGCCCCCAGGATCAATAAGCGCCGACCTGATCAGGCAGTCGCCTACATTACTTAAAAAATCCAGTTTTTAAACAAGAGGGCCAAGATGGCCCTATATCGCTCACCTTGGTACAAGTCCACTTGTCTGGTAGAAGATCACTAGACAATGTTGTATACCAAATAGGTTTTCCTATATATATCTTTGTAAAACAAGTGACCCCCCCTCCGGATAAGGTCAATTTTGACCCCAGGGGCATGATTTGAACAAACCTTGAAGATGTCTACTAGGCAATGCCACATGCCAAATATCTTAGCTCTAGGCCTTCTGGTTTCAGAGAAGAACATTTTTAAAGTTTCTCCTATATAAGCCTATGTAAAACTAAGTGACCCCCCGGGCAAGGTCAATTTTGATCCGGGAGTCATAACACCACAAGAAAATCCTCATCTTTCTTGCTTACTACTGCAATTTTATGGCTTTCAGATTGCCCCCAGGATCAATAAGCGCCGACCTGATCAGGCAGTCGCCTACATTACTTAAAAAATCCAGTTTTTAAACAAGAGGGCCAAGATGGCCCTATATCGCTCACCTTGGTACAAGTCCACTTGCCTGGTGGAAGATCACTAGATAATGTTATATACCAAAAAGGTTTTCCTATATACGCCTTTGTAAAACAAGTGACCCCCCCCCCCCCCGGGCAAGGTCAATTTTGACCCAAGGGGCATAATTTGAACAAACTTTAAAGAGGTCTACTAGGCAATGCTACATGCCAAATATCTAAGCTCTAGGCCTTGTGGTTTCAGAGAAAAAGATTTTTAAAATTTTTCCTATAAAGGCCTATGTTAAACTAAGTGACCCCCGGCGGGGTCAATTTTGACCCGGGGGTAATAATTTGAACAATCTTGGTAGAGGTCCACTAGCCAATGCTACATGCCAAATATCTAAGCTCTAGGCCTCGTTGTTTCAGAGAAGAAGATTTTTTAAGTTTTTCCTATATAAGCCTATGTAAAACTAAGTGACCCCCAGTGCGGGGTCAATTTTGATCCGAGGGTCATAATTTGAACAATCTTGGTAGAGGTCCACTAGCCAATGCTACATGCCAAATATCTAAGCTCTAGGCCTTGTGGTTTCAGAGAAGAAGATTTTTAAAGTTTTTCCTATATATGCCTATGCAAAACTAAGTGACCCCCGGTGCGGGTCAATTTTGATCCGGGGGTCATAATTTGAACAATCTTGGTAGAGGTCCACTAGACAATGCTACATGCCAAATATCTAAGCTCTAGGCCTTGTGGTTTCAGAGGAGAAGATTTTTAAAGTTTTTCCTATTTTTTGCCATAGCAACCAGAGTTCTGCATGGAATGGAATTCTTTGAACAATTTTGGTAGAGCTTCATGCAAGGAACATTCCTGCATAGTTTTATCAACATTGGCCTAGAGGTTTCAGAGGAGATGTCATTTGAATCAAAATGTTGACGGAAGACGGACGACGTACGACGGACAATCATCGATCAGAAAAGCTCACCCTGGCGTAGCCAGGTGAGCTAATAACTCACTCTGGCACTTCGTGCCAGGATAGCTAATAAGTGACCCCCTCAGCAGGGTCAATTTTGCCCAGGGGGTAATTATTTGAACAATCTTGATAGAGGTCCACAACACAATGCCACATGCTAAATATCTAAGCCCTAGGTCTTCCTGTTCTTAAGAAGATTTTTAAAGTTTTTCCTATTTTTTCTATCAAGTTCTGCATTGAATGGAATTATTTGAACAACTATGAAAGGGCTTCATGCAAGAAACACCCTGTCAAGTTTCATCAACATTGGCCCAATGGTTTCAGAGATGTTGTTTGAAGGAAAATGTTAACAGACGTACGACATACGACATACAAAGTACGACGGATGCAGGCGAAAGCGATCCTAATAGCTCACTCTGGCACTTATGATCCCTGGGCTGGGTCAATTTTGACCTGGGGGTCATAATTTGAATAATCTTGGTAGAGGTCCACTAGGCAATGCTGCATGCCAAATATCTAAGCTCTAGGCCTTCATGTTCTTGAGATTTTTAAAGTTTTTCCTTTCCTTTCCAATTGAAACCAGAGTTCTGCATGGAATGGAATTCTTTGAAAAACTACAATGTACGAGAGGGCTTCATGCTAGGCACATCCCTGCAAAGTTTCATCAACATTGGCAAAGTGGTTTTAAAAGAGATCTTAATAGCTCACTCTGGCCCTTGTTGCCAGGTGAGCTTAAAATGCAACCGCTATGATTTGTCCTTCTGGCATAGTGTTTAACCCCAGATGACCCATATTCAAACAATTGGTAATTCTGACCAAATTTCATGAAGCTTCAGTGAAAAATTCAGATTCCATCGCATACCTAAGGTTTTTCTATGATTTGACCAAGTGACCTATTTTTTGACCACAGATGGCCCATTTTCAAACTCGGCTAGATTTCATCAAGATAATCATTCTGATCAAGTTTCATGCAGATTTAATCAAAACATCTACATGATTCAGATATCATCACTTCATGTTGAATCAAAGTACAACTTCTTAAAGGTCCATTACTAACACCAAATCAAATTTTCTTTTAAATCTGGAATTGTAACAGGGAAATACGGTTAGAAACTGGCTTCTTAAACTTTACAATAGCCATGGCTCGTGGAGTATTTCCGTTTGAAATGCTGCTGCAGAAAAACAAGTGAATGTTTGTGTATTTCCTTAGATTGACCTGGGAGGTCTTTTTGTCCTACTTTAACTTTATTGAATGTTGTAAACAGTCAGAGATATACTTTGCACATCATTGGAAGTGAAGTTCTTCAATAATAATTCAAAATAGGCATGCATATTTATGTACAACCTATTTACTGCTTATCTCTGGGAGAGTTCTTGAAAATTGCAAAGATATTTGAAAACTGGAAAACCTACTTTCGTCTCTGAAAAATATGTATTAATTCTTTTGTTAAACTCAAATTTTCAGCACAATATGGCCACATTCGATGCAGTATGTCATATTTTTCCTTCTGAGAAGACGCCCATTACGATTCCAGATTTAAAAGAAAATTTGATTTGCTGTTATAATAATAATAATAATAATAATAAAATCTTTATTTCATAAAGGTTACATATCAGACATACAAGGATTTACATGTAAATCAAAATACATCTTATTTTCATATGGCCTTCAACAATGTAAAAGAAGAATTAAAATGCAACAAAAATAACATACCGTTGATAGAGAAATATGAAACAAAATATGATTTACTACTTATACATTTTTACAATTTAACAATCATATTTTTCAAAAGTCTATTTTTTTGCAAAGTTAGATATGACAAAAGTAAGACAAAAATTGTTAAAATTGTTGAAACTTTCTTTTGATAAGACAGACACTCAAAAATTTAGACCAAAAGTTAGTGCGGAAATATATTTGTAGAAGTAAATTTTTAATTTAGAACAATTTTATTTCCATATGGCCTTCAACAATATAAAAGAAGAATTAAAATGCAACAACAACAACATACCGTCGATAAAGCATTAGTAATGGACCTTTAATAATAAAGATAAATTTAAATAGTCCGGAAATTTTTTCAAATGTCCCGATACTAAGTTGTATTTAGCCAACAGATGTTAATGTCAGATGAAAAGTTCATAAGAAACTTGCCTGTTCCAAAAAATACAAAGATAATTGTCCAGTGTTTTCCAAATAGCACCATCTTGAAATTGTCCTCTATAAGCTTATACTATTGCAAAATACACTCTACGAAGGTGCGGCACCAATCCTTCCAAAAATCAAAGCGCTGACGGCATAGTAGTTGGTCTGAAAAAAGGGCAACTTGATAAACTGTCACCAGCTTAAAAGACATTCAAACAAACTGTAATGCGGCAATTTACACTACTTCATGAAATAATAAAAGTCCACTATATTATCACAATTTTAATTCACTTTACAAAACAGTAGTAGTTTATCTGGTTCTCCAGAAAGTGTTGGAACACCAAGCACAGATTTTACATTTAAAGTT
Organism: Saxidomus purpurata; assembly: GCA_022818135.1. Taxonomy (NCBI): domain Eukaryota; kingdom Metazoa; phylum Mollusca; class Bivalvia; order Venerida; family Veneridae; genus Saxidomus; species Saxidomus purpurata. The sequence continues at coordinate 209,924 of JAFMSR010000024.1, read as the reverse complement.
TATATTATGATGTGAATTTTGAGTCAAATTGTTAAAATTAAAAAATGGTTATTGTTTAACAAATATGTTGATTTTGGTATCAAAATGTTCAGAATTTACAGCAGATTTTCTATGTAGTAATTTAGGATTTGTTTTATGCAATTTAATTCAATATTTAAAGAAAATTCATATATATATATATTCAAACTTGTGATTTTTGCTAAATGTCAAATCTTTTCAGATGTTGTTAAGTAACTCAAAAGCCATAATACCATTTCTGCTCAAGGAAATAGTTTAATTGTTCAGGTATTAATTATGAAACCTTTTTACATCACTGATTGGCCACCATTCTCAAACAATGACTTTACTAGCTCAAGGCTTATCCAGGCTGTCATGCAATCACTTTGAAGTTTAATCTTTTATTTTGTTTGATTATTTTGTTGTTAAATTTTTATTGTTAAATGAGTTAATAACTTAAAAAAAAAATTTTTAATTTGAGCTTCCGCCCAAATCAATTTTATAAACCAAAACCAAAAATTCAAAGCGGGCCTTTTTGTCGCGGCAAACTCGTAAATTTAGTACTTTCAAATCTACAATTCGATTAAAAACGCCAGCTGAACATGTTCCCGCTACTTTATTTGTATAATCATGACTGCAATATTGTCAAAATGGCAGCCACCAGTATGAAAATTTTCGGTGAATGACCGAAAAAGAACGAAAAACAGTTTATGAAGACCGAAAACAACTTATTTTTTAAAGAGTATATATAACTTACAGTTTAAATGAGAAATTTGTAAATACTGTATTACAAACCAAGTAAAAGATCGAAAAACAGATATTGCAGACCGAAAACTTTCTGAATTTAGCACTACAGAATTTGTAATGGATGCAGTACGGGAGACACTCAAAATCCCCTTGGTCATAATCCCCTTGGTCCAAAAATGGCATAGCAGTCATAATCCCCTTAATGGATTTTACATTTTAATTTCAATAATTTCATTTTTTTTCAATCAACTGCTGTAGTAAAGTTAAACTAGAGACAAATAAAACATTTAGTAAAATTTTTTATTCAATACATGCTTTCCCACTTGTAAAATCCATTGAGGGGATATGACTACTATTTTTGGACCAAGGGGATTTTGAAGTACACTCTGCAGCACAGGAACTTATATATAAATCAAAACAAACAAAAAATATTCATTACATACAAATTCCTTCATTTATTTAATACTTAAGTTATAAATCGTACAATATCTTTTGAAACAAAGTTGTTGTTGGTAAAGATAAATCATTTTTGGTTCTTTTTCGGTCTTTTACGGTCTTTTTCAGTCATTCTATGCACCCGAAAATTTTTATTGTTAACATTAATCAGGGAAGCGTCGGTGGAAGACGAGTTGCTGTCCAGACAACTCGTTAACATTTAAAGACATTTTTGTTAAGGCTTATTCACTTCTCTCTACTGTTGTTACTGTGGCACTGAAGATGAACTTCTGGGTGATAGTGATCCGTACGTCTGTACATGGAAGACTTGTTTACATTTTACATTCGTTTTTGTGAGGAGTTTTTAATCTTTTTTTACCAAATCGCTCTTCGCTCACTCCTAAAATGGTTGAATTTTGAATTTGAATTTTGAATTTTGAATTTTTTTTCGCTCCCTCACTCCCATTTTTTTAGGACATATTCAGATGACCAAGAAATTAATTTGGTGTGGCCTTAATAGTGAACAAGAGCTGTCTCATGACAGCACGCTCGACTATTCGAAAGCTTGTCGGTAAAATGTTTTTTTTTGTCTAAGAACAGGTGTTTTGTGTAATTGTCTATCAGAATTAAGGTCACTTGTTCAAAGACCTATGTAAATGTACAATACATGCGTTGCCTTACTCTGGATTCTGTAAGCCAACTGGGGGAGAAGGGGGGGGGGGGATAATTTCAAAGAAATACATGACCTTGTATATTTGATCATGAATAACTTTGTAACATATCAAAATTGATATGTTTAAAATTAAAAAAGCATGCCCGCTGCATGCTGCATAATTATTCTATGACATTTCAAAAGTAAGCCATTTCGAGTATTTCTAATAATGTCTGGTAAAAACTGTGACAAATTCTAAGTTAAAAAGGAGCATAAATATGTCAAAAATCAAAAACATTGGTGAAGATGTTGATAGTAAACATACATTTTAAGTTTCAAGTCAATACGTTTGATAGTATTCAAGATATTTGACTTTATAAAAATCTTTTACTAAAATTCTAAGTTAAAAAGGGGCGTAAATCTAACAAAAATCAAAACAGAGTTATGGGGATTGTTTCCTCAGGTGAAGATGTTGATGGTGGACACATAATTTGAGTTTCAAGTCAATACCTTTGAAAGTATTCAAAATATTTGCCTTTATAAAATCTTTTATCAAAAATTCTTAGGTAAAAAGGGGCATAAATCTGTCAAAAATCAAAACAGAGTTATGGGGATTGTTTCTTCAGGCAAAGATGTTGATGGTAGACACATACTTTGAGTTTCAAGTCAATACCTTTGATAGTATTCAAGATATTTGAATTTATAAAAAACTTTAACCAAAAATTCTAAGTTAAAAAGGGGCATAAATCTGTCAAAAATCAAAACAGAGTTATGGGGATTGTTTCCTCAGGTGAAGATGTTGATGGTAGACACATACTTTGAGTTTCAAGTCAATACCTTTGATCGTATTCAAGATATTTGAATTTATAAAAAACTTTAACCAAAATTTCTAAGTTAAAAAGGGGCATAAATCTGTCAAAAATCAAAACAGAGTTATGGGGATTGTTTCCTCAGGTGAAGATGTTGATGGTAAACATATAGTTTGAGTTTCAAGTCAATACCTTTGATAGTATTCAAGATATTTGACTTTATGAAAAACTTTAACCAACGCAGACGCCGACGCCGACACCGACGCCGACGCCGACGCTGGGGCGAGTGCAATAGTCTCCTTATTCTTCGAATAGTCGAGCTAAAAACTGGACATTTTCTAATTCTTTGTGACTCTTAAAAATATATGGACTTTGTGTAAATCTATGTGTTATTCTAAGTGAACTGTTGTTTAAATGAAATAAAAGATTGTCATAATTTGCAAAGTGTCTTATTAAAAAAGACTCTACCACTTAATATTAATTTGAAATTCCCCGAAACTTTAACATTAAGAACAACGCTTCTTAATATTTATATGGAACACCACTAATAAAATAGTATGAATTACTGCTTATGAAGGAACACCTTCTAATCTTAAATCTTAGCATCTAACTCACGCAGCCTTAAACATATGCAAAGTGTTAATGGACGACAGACGACGGACAATCATCCATCCTAAAAGCTCACAAGCTAAAAATTATATAACGAAAATAATAAGGACAGACACGTTTAGAACTAAGGCCAGTATTTTTTTATCTTCTGTTTTACGGGAAATTTTTCAAAAAATTTGAGTCGTGGGGGAGAAATAAAAATAAAAATAACACCCAGGAATTTGAGCAGTCGACAAGAAAAATTAAAAAAAAGTGCAAAATAGGCTCATTTTTTTAAATTTTGTAAACAATAGAAAATGAAAGATTTCAACCTTAAATGGACCTTTCTTCACTATTTTGCACAATACCTCTTTAATGTTTTGTTTTTATGTGTATGCTTGATGCTTTTAGTGGTAATATGACAATCATAATTTTCATATAATTAAGACAAATTTTGCGCCCAATATTGAAAATTTCTTTGTCTTTGTCGGACACTTGTTGGGGTTACATGCATGTAATTACAAAGTTTTCAGGGGGGAAGCAAGCAATAGAACTAACTTGTTCTTAGTAGAGAGAATTTGCACATGCCAATATTAAAAGCTCAAATGACTGGCAAGCTGTAACTCACTGGTTATAGATCAATATCTGGTGAAACTTTTCTGACTATAGTGTTTTCTATGCTTGCTATAAATAATCATTAAAAATTTGAGGTCTATCACTCGCCCATGTTGAACATAGACACGTGGGTTCAGTAGAGCGATTCTGTCTATCTTTTTTTTATTCATATTCACATACTATAAGAACCCAGTAAACACACTGAACAGGTTTAGTCACTCAATGGATAGATTAAAAAAAAAAATTCTACTTTCATGTTACAGCTTAATCTGTTTGCTAACATATACAACATGCCCAGTAAACCGAAAGTAGCATATCGTGATGTACAGTGTTTACAAAAACACATGCGTGTCTGTCGAGTGTGTAACAAAATATGCCGGCTGTGCAAAGGATATAAGCCTACGCGAAATTAAGTGACCCACCCCCCTCTCGAGAAGGGTTAATTTTAATCCGGGGGTCATGATTTGAACAATCTTGGTAAAGGCCAAAATGGCAATGCTACATCCTAAATATCTAAGTTCTAGGCCTTGTGGTTTCAGAGAAGAAGACTTAACGTTTTTCCTATGTAAAATCAAGAGACCCCCCCGGGCTGGGTCAGTTTTACCCAGGGGTCATGATTTGAATAAACTTGGTAGAGGTCAACTAGGCAATGCTACATGCCAAATATATAAGCTCTAGGCCCTGTGGTTTCAGAAAAGAAGATTTTTAAAGTTTTTCCCATATAAGCCTATGTAAAACCAAGTGACCCCCTGGGCTGGGTCAATTTTGACCCAGGGCTCATAATTTCAACAATCTTGGTAGAGGTCAACTAGGCAATGCTACATGCCAAATATCTAAGCTCTAGGCCTTGTGGTTTCAGAGAAGATTTTTAAAGTTTTTCCTATATAGTCTATGTAAGGCGGGGTCAATTTTAACCCTGGGCTCATAATTTGAACAATCTTGGTAAAGTTTTTCCTATATATGCCTATGCAAAAACTAAGGGCCCACCCGTGCGGGGTCAATTTTGACCCGGGGGTCATATTTTGAACAATCTTGGTAGAGGTCCACTAGACAATGCTACATGCCAAATATCTAAGCTTTAGGCCTTGTGGTTTCAGAGGAGAAGATTTTTAAAGTTTTTCCTATTTTTTGTCATAGTAACCAGAGTTCTGCATGGAATGGAATTCTTTGAACAATTTTGGTAGAGCTTCATGCAAGGAACATTCCTGCATAGTTTTATCAACATTGGCCTAGAGGTTTCAGAGGAGATGTCATTTGAATCAAAATGTTGACGGACGACGGACAATCATCGATCAGAAAAGCTCACCCTGGCATAGCCAGGTGAGCTAACAATGGTAATGAAAAATTGAGACATACCAGGAACGGTCTATAGAGCATTCCTGGACATACTGTATAAATATTATTTGATAACAGTAAAGTTTCGATACTACAGGTCAGTCAGTAGATGTGGTGTCGTGTCAGGTTTTGCTTGTTCAACCAGAATTGGTTTCCTCGAGTTCTTTTGGGGCCATGCCTCAATATCAACCATCACCAATTTTCAAAATATTTACATGGGATTATTGTTTGTTGGCCCGCTGTGATACTTTGTATCACAGTTTTTCTTGTTTATCAGTCTTATGGTGTTAAATGAGCAAATGAGGTGTTCAATAGACAACACATTATTCAAAAACCTTAAATGTACTGGAAATAACATAATGATGCTTTTAAAATGTCTACCTAATTAGACAACCTTAATACCTAAGAAATGGAAATAATGCGTAAAGCCCATTTCTAGATTGCTTTATAAATCTAAGAGTGTAAAATCAAGTGATTTCTCTGCAGCCTAAATTTTAATCCATTGGTCTTGATTTGAACAATCTTGGTAGAACAATAAGCAATCCTACATGCTAAATATGTGCAGTGTTACTGTAATGAAAAAGCTTGTGACAATACTATTTTAAACAAATTGGGTTTCTTTGTTATAACATCATTTTAAGTATTACTAGACATATCACTAAATGTGATTAATACCCCCAGAAAGGCTGCTAATAAACTGAGGAAATTCGTAGTAACAGAATACCTTGCAAAAAAACTAAAATAGAGATATTGTTCTTGGCAATAACTCTGTAATTTGTCAAGATAGAGTTATGGTTCTTGTACACTGCACTTCCTCTCATTTTGCTTGACCATTGTATGAAGGTGTATTGAATTCCAACCAGAAGTTTTCAAATTATGCTCTGGACAAGGAAAAGTAATAAAGGGCAATAACTCTGTAATTACTCAAGATAGAGTTATTGTTCCTGTGCACTGCATTTCCTCTCATTGTGCTAGACCATTGTATGAAGTTGTATTGAATTCCAACTAGTAGTTTTCAAGTTATGCTCCGGACAAGGAAAAGTAACAAAGGGCAATAACTCTGTAATTAGTCAAGATAGAGTTATGGTTCGTGTGCACTGCACTTCCTCTCATCATGCTGGACCATTGTATGAAGTTGTATTGAATTCCAACTAGTAGTTGTCAAGTTATACTCCGGACAAGGACAATGCAATGGACTGCCCGACCTACAGACCAACCACCGGGTGACTCCTTTATACCCCCCTTAACTTCGTTTCGGGGGTATAAAAAACTAAAATAGAGATATTGTCCTTGGCAAGTACTCTGTAATTTGTCAAGATAGAGTTATGGTTCTTGTACACTGCACTTCCTCACATTGTGCTGGACCATTGTATGAAGTTGTATTGAATTATTAGAACATATGGTTAATAACTTAAGTTTTTATCATGTAACATTCTGTATATCTAACATAACTGTTAGAACTCAATACACATGATAACGTCATTAACTGTAGGGGCCGCATTTAGTATCTCAATAATCATGCAAAACTGGTCATATTCTGCAGTTGATTTTCGCTGGGCTCCTTCATGTTTTAGCGTTTATCAAAGGCTTTCATTGCACGAAAAAGTTTTTCGTGTCTTTTTACAGAAACTAAATCTTAATATATGCATTGACTTAATGAAAACTTTCACAAGATGGTTTGAGCCTTCTTGGAATATCTGCTGTTATCGATTATAAAATGTTGCATAACTGAAAATGTTACTTATTACAGGTAGACCAAGATGCCTCGGTTTGCTGCTAGAAGTAAGCTGAGCCTTTACAAAAGGGTAAACCTGCCGGAAAATCCCAAAGCGGAAAAATTACATCGGTTTTATCTCCATCCTATAAACAAGTGTGTACTAATCAAACTCCAAATACAGTAAGATTTGATTGGAAGAAACGATCGAATCCTTCAAAATTTAAGAAAGAGAAGTGATACGAAACTATTGTTGTTTCTTTAAAGGAATTTGGGATATATTACCCGCCACCACGAAGCGGACTTTTGTTGCTGGTACAAATCCAGGAACGACACTCTTTTATTAATGCTTCGTAGAGAAGTGGGGATACAACATAAAGATGCCCCAGTAACATAGATAAGCATATTAATTTTCTTTCGAATGGCAGAGGTTAGATAGCATTTAGTTTTCTGTCAATTTTAGTGCTCTAAATGACAGATTCCCAAAATGTATCTGCTCCACAAAAATAACTCACTTTACATTTTAAAGATATTTTTCAAAGAACACTTATCTAAGTGATTTTTATGGTCACGTCACGCAACACCATGATTGTTCTTAAAATGTTTATTTTCATTTTATCATGTAGTTAACATTAGTGTTCTATATTTAGATTTAAGTGACAAATGCACATTCTGTATCTGTGACAGAGTTTTAAGATTGTCTTTGTATTTTCTTTGTATCATAAAGGCAGTATACACCAATAAGTAAATAGACAAATATTCCAATATGACATATGCTCTCAAGGCTTCAGAAAATATAACGAAAAAGAAGTTCGTGGCTTGTTGAACGCCGGTATGTTAATATTGATAAAATAACCAGCTAACAAAACCCGCATAAAGTGAACACCAGACACCACACGGGTGTTTAAAGTATATTTTTTGGACCATATGACACCTAAGGACGAGTGTGTGCACCGTAGATTGCTACACAGTTTATTTTATACAAAAAGGGAATGATGTGAGTTGTGAAACAGGCCACAATCGGTGGAATTTGGATTTTATAAGTAAACTTATTCACTCATTCTGCTCGTGAGCACTTCATCTGAACGTGAAATCGCTTCAATAACTTTTTTGTTAGTTAAGATACAAACTTGACATAATGGTTTGGCAATAGGTAAATAATTTGGCCACATCTTGCATGTGGTCATTTGATTCAAAACACGTAAAAAATATTACTTACCATGAGATGAAAAATTACCGGCCACCAGAATCCAACATTTTTTACCACCAGCTAACATTTGTCTCGATTAAAGTAAACCAGAAACCACTTTACGACTTACCCCCTGCCTATAATAGGCAAGGAAGGATTTGAGCATGATATACCTACCAAGTATATCATGCTAGGCGCCCGGAACTATTTTTGACTGCTTAACTTCCCTCCCAAGTAATTTTCACACAACATGCGCTAATACGCTTGGATTGGTATTGTTGTGAATTAATTCACGTGATGTAAAACAAATCGTAGTAAAATTTCCTATACTTACGGTATCGCCAGCAATATCAGCAACAACAAAGATAAGATTAATAGCGTTTTATTTGAGGAATAAACAAGAACTGTCTCATGACAGCACGCTCGACTATTCGAAAGCTTGTCGGTGAAATGTTTTTTTTGTCTAAGAACAGGGGTATTGTGTAATTGTCTTTAAGAATTAAGGTCAAAGATATGAAACTTGTTCAAAGACCTACGTAAATGTACATTACGTGCAAAGCCTTACTCTGGATTCTGTAAGCCAACTGGGGGGGAGGAGGGGGGGATAATTTCAAAGAAATACATGACCTTGTATATTTGATCATGAATAACTTTGTAACGTTTCAAAATTGATATGTATAAAATTAAAAAAGCATGACCGCTGCATGCTGCATAATTATTCTATGACATTTCAAAAGTAAGCCAGTATTTCAAATAATAGTCTGGTAAAAACTGTGACAAAATTCTAAGTTAAAAAGGGGCATAAATATGTCAAAAATCAAAAACATTGGTGAAGATGTTGAAAGTAAACATTCATTTTAAGTTTCAAGTCAATACGTTTGATAGTATTCAAGATATTTAGATATTTGACTTCATAAAAATCTTTAACTAAAAATTCTTAGTTAAAAAGGGGCATAAATCTGTCAAAAATCAAAACAGAGTTATGGGGATTGTTTCCTCAGGTGAAGATGTTGATGGTGGACACATGATTTGAGTTTCAAGTCAATACCTTTGAAAGTATTCAAAATATTTGACTTTATAAAATCTTTTACAAAATTCTAAGTTAAAAAGGGGCATAAATCTAACAAAAATCAAAACAGAGTTATGGGGATTGTTTCCTCTGGTGTAAATGTTGATGGTAAACATATATTTTGAGTTTCAAGTCAATACCTTTGATAGTATTCAAGATATTTGAATGTATAAAAAACTTTAACCAAAAATTCTAAGTTAAAAAGGGGCATTAATCTGTCAAAAATCACAGGTGAGTGTAGCGTACTAGGGACCCAAACAGTGAATGTTAGATAAAAATAGCCTAGTTACTATATATCAATAAGAAGGTAAACAACACAGTTCGCACATAGACCCAGTTTCAGCTTCTATTACTTCAAACAGAATAGTGCATATTTATCGAAACCTATTGCATATATGGCCTACGTAATTATATTTTCCGTAAACGTTTACTTCAAGGTCCAAATGCAAACCGTTTTGTAACAGCGACTGATAGTTTCCCAAATTTTTACCATTTTTCGCCAACTCGAATAAATCTCACACATTTCGGGTACGTCTATTTTCCAATGCGCAACCGTCACTGTGGACATACACAAGAACAGCACAACACTGCTACTTGAGCTCAGTATTCCATAGAGGGTAACCTTGGTAAGACCTGGCCGATCGATACGGTTTGGAAACTAGTTTTTCCCATTATCAGTATGGCTGCATGTATATGTTTACAAAATATATCAACGAAATAAAATGAATACTGTATTAACGGATCGTATTAAAACTGGAAAGCTTGTGGAAATATTTATCAAATCAATTTCTACGAGCGTCGGTTGTGTAATATTTGGATGACACAAGGCAAAACTGTTTAAAAGCTTGTTAAAAGGGAAGAATTCGGTGTTAGAAATGTGTGAGATTTATTCGGGTTGACGAAAAATGTAAAAAAAATCGGAAATTATCAGTCGCTATTTCAAAACGGTTTGCTTTTGGGCCTTGAAGTAAACTTTTACAGAAATGATAAACACTTATGCTATATATGCAAAAGGTTTTAATAAATATGCATTATTCTAGATGAAGTAATTAAGGCTGAAAGTGGGTCGATGTGTAAACGGTGTTGTTTACCTTCTTATTGATTATAGTAAGTAGGCTATTTTGAACTAAAAATCACTGAATGGGTCCCTGGTACGCTACACTCACCTGTGTCAAAAATCAAAACAGAGTTATGGGGATTGTTTCCTCGTGTAGATGTTGATGGTAAAGATATAGTTTTTCAAGTCAATACCTTTGATAATATTCAAGATATTTGACTTTATAAAAAACTTTAACCAACGCAGACGCCGACGCCGACACCGGGGCGAGTGCAATAGTCTCCTTATTCTTCGCATAGTCGAGCTAAAAAGAACTGCCAAAGTTTCCCGAAATGCAAGGAATGCACTGAATACTATAAGTTCAAGGTTGTGACTTAATGTAAGTGCAGCAAATAGTAACCCTTCAAACATTTTGTTGTTTAAATCAACGTGTTAGAATTGAAATAGATTTCACTTTTGAGTGATATACCAGTTTGTATATCACTGTGTGTCGTTTAGATACTTCGTAATTAATCACCCAGGCCTTCGAGATTAGATTACTACACATCTACACTCCACACAGTGATATACTAACCAGTAAATCACTCAAAAGTGAAATCTATTTCCTAAATATAGAATCATACAGAATCATACAGTTTCATCAAACTAGCACTAGGTTGACTGAATGCAGAAACTTTTCATATTATACTCTGCCTTTTGAAAACTTTTATGTACTACCAAAAATTTTACAATATCACAAAATATACTAAGCACATCTCCAATAACATTTCATGGAAATCTCACTTTACTGATACAGACTGTATAAAGCCTTAGGGCTGAACATGGTTGAAAACCTAATAGTTCTTTTATTAGGACCTTGAAAAGAAGTGTATGAAATAATTGAAAGCATAATTACATAAATAAATTATAAGGTGTAAAACATTTTCTTTGTGATCTGTAACAGGCAGATCAATAACACTATAAAACATAAATTTAACTTTTTAGTATTTCTACTGGTATGAAACCAGTTTCCGACAAAAAGTCGAGGTTTTCTGTATACTTTTTTAAAAATGTGTCTTGTAAACAAAAGTCATCTACACATTTACAAACGTAAGTTTATCCCCTTTTAAATGATGTAAACAAGACCAGTATCTTTTGCGCATGCGTACCAAAATTGGGGCTCCGAAAGAATAGCCTGATTAATGTTTATTAGTTTAGGTACAGTACCAGTAGGAGTGTCACGTTTACACGTGTACACGGAAGCGTTTCGATTAGCAGCACTAAACGTTTAGTAACTTGGGTATCCGTTTACATGTAAAATAACACATACAACAGCTTAGTTAATAACATCCACCTTATTATTGAACCAGGCTACGTACTGTAACTTATATAAGTCACATGATTGAAAATATATGTATTATATATGGTCGCTGAATTTGTATTCATGTATCGGGGCGATCTGGACGTCTACATAGCTAAATGATTACGTATCTAAAACGGCAGACATATTTAAATAGGTATGTAACATTTGTTACTTCAAAGAATATTGTTTTGAACACAGCATGTATGATGATTTACTGAAACTGATGTAAACAACGTGTAAACGGATCCATTTCGTTTAGTGATAGACGTGTACACGTTTACCAAATTCCCTAAACGTGACAGCCCTAAGTACCAGTTTCCGACATAATTTCATCTTGAACAGATTTGGAATCATAAATTATTTAAATCTGCGAGAACTATTGTTTCCTTAAGTGCAAATTCCTTACCTTGCTTTTCCGACGCTCGTAACGAGTGTCTGTCTATTATCTGTTCCCTTGCCGTTCCATTTGGCACAACACTTGGACTGTGCTATGTTTTGCAAGCAATTTTTGTTTATCAGCACACTTTGACTTAATAAAAGTAAACTAATATCAGGTTTAATGAAAAAAAAGTATTTCAGAGGAGTTAAAATTAGAAGTTAGTCTGTTTTTCCGGTGCAAAGGCGGGAAACTGCCCACTTTGCAGTTATCTCTAACGCATGCGCATATCCCTCACATGTTGACATATAAAAAAATTCAGTGACAGAGATAAAATGTAGAATTTCTTTGTAAGTAGATTCTACTTATCTTTAGGAAATGAAATTTTGTTTCCTGCTTGTTAGGATGATAGTGTTCGAAATTTATATGGTACTTCAATTCCGAAGAGTTACGCGAAAGCCTTGATAATGAGTAGTCGGAAACTGGTATGATTCGGAAATTGGTCTCATGCCAGTATAGGAATATTTTCACAGTTTTTTATTTGTTTTGTTTTTTATTTTGTTTAAACAATATTTATTGCCATATATAAACATATCCAAATATACATACTACAAATTCCTAAAGTTACTTTTAATAAAAAAAACTGACTTCGAAATATCAATGTAATCGAAAGTAATCGAAAATGTAATCGAAAATGTAATCGATGATTACATCAAGTTTCAGGTCTGTAATCGATTATATATTACAATAACAGGTAAGGCTAAAAAAAAACAATATGTGTGGTTCAGGTAACCTGACCGACCCTATTTTTTTGCGCCGACCCTAGAACTTTTAATCGATTTTGGGCAGTTTCGATTTTTAAAAAAATTAGTGTTTTGTAACCTGGAACGAAAATAATTGAGTACGAAACTGAAATGCTTGGAAAGCGTCTATTGATCGTTAAAACAAACATGGCGGCGGCCACAGTGTTCGCCGTGATGGTAGAAAAATGTGTCCATGGCCCTTCAAAACGAATTATGAAGGCAGTCATCAACTCGTCTACCGTCAGTTTTTATGCCATAAAATTAATGACAACTAAAAGAATGCCACTAAGAATTATTGCATAATTATATTGATGAGATGTCTTCAGTGTGCATATAGCACACATTTGTGACCACTTACGTCTGTAACAACTTGCGTCTGAAGAAAAAAAAAAAAAGCCTACCTACCTACCCTATTTCTTTGACCAACGTTACCTGAACCACACATAAAAAATTATGTTGTTTTTTTGCCTAACCGAAACACTGAAATATATAATATTTGTAAAAACATGACAATTTTATTTGTTTAAAATGGTTTTGTAAACACTTTAACCATAAGAATATGTTGATAGTGTATTTTGGTCCCTTTATTTCCGCTGATTTTGTCACAGTGACGAGCGAGAAAATATTTCAAAATGTATCCGTTTTTCATTGTAATTCACTAATTTCTATACATGAAATACTAAAGAGTGTATGTATACTACAATATCATGGCTTCCAAACCAAATAAAACACATTTGATATTAAAAGGAAAAAATGAAGAAACAAAACATGCAACCCACCCACCAAGAGGATGCAGCACTCCGTTTTATATTGTAAAGTTTAATAGATAATTCTCATAGATTTTTTCCATGTATTTTGTTGTGGAAAATATCACAGTACATTTTTATCTCATAAGTAATATCTTCACATACATTGTATGCCTTTGATGTTGTTTTACCTGTTGAAACCGTTCCATGTGACAGATGCTTGGGATATGGAATATAACGGACTCGCCACCCAATCTAATAATTATCCCATGCTGTACGTTACATAATACATTATATAAATACAAGATTTGAAACTGAAAACTCCAATCGCATATTTTAGGCACAAGACTTAGTGTAAATAAGGAATGGCTCACCCGGATTTTCCAATGCAAAACGATTTTCTGAATCAAATCCCACTCCAAACTGCATCCAATACGGTTCGATTAAGTTAATTTCGAGAAAAAACACTTCTGTCACTTCTGCACAAACCACATCTACTATATACATGACATTTTAAAAATAGGTTTCCCGCATCACAGTGTATCAAATAGCATGCGTGGGGTACCATTGAGTTTACAGTGCGGATTTCGTCTTGTACGAGTACTAGCATCCATAATTTTTAGCGTTTTCCGCATTAAAATAATAATTAACATAAAAATGACATGATGGGGCTATCAAAACATACATGCGTTTGTGTACGTTTTCTATAGAAAAATGTATAAGCTGATAGTCAACCTTCAACAACACATACTTGACTATGTTACACAAATTATAAAAATGATTGGTACCTTTTTTACACGATCGACAAACAACGTAGCCGGGTGCCTATAGTTTACTATATTTAGAAATGACATAAACAGTATCCCCTAGATGTGATAGAAGAAATAGAGTTGTTTCAAATCTTGTATTTATATTCCGTACAACATGGGAGCAGTATTAGATTGGGTGACAAGTCCATACCCATGCATCTGTGGTCCATGTAACACACGCGTACATGGCGTAATTCACTTGCACACTACTTTCCACTTATATATATAAACTGATAAATACTTAATATATGTACAAGGAAAATATCCTAGATAAAAATCATTTATTTATTATTTTTATTTTTCATATATTACTTTGTAATTCGGTGTATTTCGGTTACGTCGAATAAGCTTGAACAACAATATAAGGCTACTCTGAGAAAAACAAGTTTAGGTATGACTCCACTAAATCTTTTTCGGGAATGTGTATTATCCGGACCTATCCGGCCATCATTGTACGGTTTGGCGGAAAACGCGGCCATGCCTATTTATTTTCATAATTCTTTATGTACAATGATAATTTGTATACCGTTGGAAAGCTGACATTCTGAAGTTTATGAATATGTAAAAATAAAAAAACCCGCCTACATTTACATATTTTATTTCAATGTGAACATTGTTGTTTTTTTTTTCAAAATAGCAAGTATTGATTTTTGAAGCTTCCAGGAAAATACGGCCGTCCTTATCTTTTTCTTCATTTTTCTATGAACCAATACAATTTATATATCGATGGAAAGCTGACATTCTGCAGTTTCCAAATATGCAAACATGTTTAAAAAGCTCCCCAGTGGTGTTTTTGCCACTGACCGTTCCAAGGCGGTGCCCCACTGTGTTCCTTTAATTGTTCGTTTTGTCCTCGTGCTTTGTATGCTAGTGTGTGTTGGTAGTGTACGTGTGTGTGTGTACATGATTGTGTGTATGTGTGTGTATGTGTGTTGGTGGTGTGCACTTCTGGGTGCTGTGGGGCTCGTTTTGGGGAGGCTGCGTTTTTGGTACGTGGCTTTCCCTGTTTGATATTATTTTTGTTTTCATTTACATCTTCTACATTAATTTGAACATTGCTATTTTTTTTAACAATAGCCAACATCGATTTTGGGAAGTGAGAAACTACGGCCCTACCCATTTATTTCTTCATTGTTCTATAAAAAAATATTTTTTTATAAACCGTTGGAAAGCTGACATTCTGCAGTTTACAAATATGTAAACATATCGAAAATCCGACCGCATTTACATTTTCAATTTGAAAATGGTATTTTTTTAAACAATAGCCAGCATCGATTTCCGCAGTTGGGTAAATGCGGCCTTCGTCAATTATTCCTTTTCATTTGGTATAAAACAATATAACTTACATATTGTTGGAAAGCTATCATTCAGCAGTTTACGAATATGCAACCATTGTTAAAATCTGAATTTATTTGCCTTTTCTACATTAATATGAACACTGTTGTTTTTTCGAAATCCAACCTCCATTTCTGAAGGTGGCAAATTTCTTAAACTTCTAAACAGCGAAGATCATGAACTGATTGCTTAAATGTAAGCTTTTTGAGAAACGCATCATCGTGATATCAACCTGAACATTTGAAAATGTTACTTTGAAATTCCTTAACATAACATTCTTACAAATCATTAATGGCATGGGTGTCTTTAAATGTGTTCCGTTGTCTATGAGAACAATGCCGATATTTTAGCCAGTTATGGATCAGACCTTGAATAATATTCGAACAACAAATTAATTAAATTAACTCATAAATACATATGAAAATATCAACAAATAACATAAAAGTACTCATGTGATATGACAAAATAAAATATGTGATATGCATTTACCACTTTGTATCACTGTAAAAATATGCATACTGTTTATTTAACACAGCTATTGTTTAATCATTAGAGAATCTATCTAAGTTTATATTTTAGTCTCTGATAAGACCCAGTTGTTAAGATACTGGCAAAGGTGATAGAGATATATTCTCCTTTAAATATATATGACAATGTCTAGCTGGTCTAAAGCTTTCGTAATCTAGACAGCTAGTATATACTAAGGCTTCCCTAGACTATTTAGAATGAGACCTTATTTTATTTTTTGCGCCTCAATGTTTATTTTAGATTTAGAAAATGTGTTATTTGATAAATAAACTTAACCTTGTATATTTTATCACGGACCTATGTATATAGAAGGTATGTATATAGGTCCGTGATTTTACTAAGTACGCTATTTTAACTGCACTTATTAAATCAATTTAAGTAAAAGCGTCCATTTTTCTCAAAACATACAAGTTTTTCTGATTTGAGACTTGAAAATAAATTATTTGCAGACTGGTATATATCTAATAATGAAAAACGGAGTGATTATAAGTAAGACTTGATTTTCACAACTGAACTACTTTGAAAAACAAGTTTAAAAAAAAGTGTAATTTCAAATGTATTAAACAACTTCTTTAAACGTACCATTAAAGTTGTCATTTAACTTATTTAACTAATTACTTACAATCTGTACAATTTATACATGGGTGTGATAATCCAATCAATGAGAAACGCGTGCTGTTTAAGTAAACACCATCATAAAAGGTGTTAATATACAGTAGTTACAGGCTTACTCTAGACGTCTATTGTTTTGCTACAAAGTTTGCAACATCCACTGCGAATTGTGATTTTTTTTATTATTAATACAAGTATTCAGGTGTACTTTCATGAACTCAAAAAATATTGAACAGAAAGATATTTTTGCATAACAGATCATTCTGTTCCTCTATATGCCTTAGATGTCTGGTACAAACAATAATATGAATAAGTTGTATTCTTCGACAGTAATTTAATCACATAAAAACAACACTTAAAATATAAAAAAATACGTTTTACTTTAAATATCATTAAAAATCTCATTAATACATACTGTCCACACTTTCTTCGTGCTATGCTCCATTGAATTGTTAAAAAATAAGTGGCATTGCTTTTTTTTGCAATACTAAGAGGAGTAGACTCGGCCCTAATTGAAATTTGAAAATTACACAAAAAATAATCAATATTTGAAGGCCATTAACTTCCGTTTTACTCTTTCAATTGTCAAAAGATTGATATTTTTTGAAACTGCAAATAATAAACTTTCAAATGATAACAAAATGATTTTGTTGTATTAAGAATTAAGGAAATTAAAATGCACGACCGTATTTTGCAACTGCAAACACCGAGACATATCTAATTGCAAAACGTATCAAAATTTGTACTCCTGTTACTTTTTTGTTATTTGAACGATTTTTACATATTTACCATGTTTATAAACTGCAGAGTGTATACTTTCATATGATACCAAATTCAATATGTTTTATTACGTATTTAAAGCAATAATAGGTACGGTCGTATTTTTACTGCTGCAAACACCGAGACATATTTAATTGCAAAATGTATCAAAGTTTGTACTCTTGTAACTTTTTTGTTATTTGAACGATTTTTACATATTTACCATGTCTATAAACTGCAGAGTGTATACTATCATATGATACCAAATTCAATATATTTTATTACGTGTTTTAAAAAATAATAGGTACGGCCGTGTTTTTCATTCATAAAAACGAAGTTAAATATGCCCGAAATATTCACAGATATTGAATCTGAGTTTCTATCAAGGTTTTACTTTTAAAATCATTTTTTTACATATTCATAAAGTTCATAATTTCAGCTTTCATTTGATACCAAATATTTAAAAAATCATTAAGATATAACGAAAATAAAGGGTACGGCCGTATTTTCCAATACATTCTTTACTTGGTATATAGGACGGCCGGATAATATACGTTTCCATCTTTTTCCATACGGCCAAATCGACAGTCTTCAGTTTATTGAGACCGGCGAAGACCGGAGGCCGTTGGAGACTGTTAATTAGTATGCAAATGTGCTGAAGAGGTTTATTAGCTTAAACATTGTATTGCCAATATTGTATTTACATAGTACATTGTATTCACAATATATAACACAATACATATATAAAAGGGGTTTATTTCGCAGTACATAAATGTGGACATGTAGATCTAGAGATTTCTAAAAAAATGTATTCGCCTTGTTTAACTTGATATAATTATAATGTCCATGACAATATTTGTATGGCCTGTATGTATATATACGGATAATAACTATTTAATGTACTGAAAGAATCTCTGACACAAGTAGGATTTTTTATACCACACATCAAAGTAGACAACTATTTCATTCAAACTGAAATAAATTCAACGAAGTAAAAGCAAAAACTATGAACGTTTTAATCTAAGAATCATATATAACTAATTTAAGGATAACTTTGTTTATCGTGTTACTGATTTGAAATTTCCCGAAAGTAGTTTAGATAATTACAATGTACTTTTAATATTTTCCCCAAATGATAATTAGGCCCTATCTTTAATATGTTTTCCGAGGTGTCTGTTTTCAAAGCATGTTGCAGAGTAGTAACAAAACACATCTTTTTACAATTACAGTTACAGTAAATTTCGCTATATTATATGTTATTTGGTTTTTGAAGTGGTATATGGGGATATATTACCCACCTAGACTTATATTACCCGAGCCGTTAGGCGAGGGTAATATTATGTCGAGGCGGGTAATATATCCCCATATATCACGCCAAAAAACAAATAACAATTTTATTACCCTTCCCTGTCTTGAATATTGAAATTTTCCGTTCATATTTTATTTATTTAACGGCTGAATGTAAGTAGAGCTTCAAATCCCCTTATGATACCTCAATGTCACTTCGTGACGTCACAAAACAGCACGGACTTACACTTTGACGTAGTGTACGCGGCGAACAAGCTCACGTTTAGCATGGGGTACAGTAACGGGATAATGTCAAGTGTATATTACCGGCTTGCCCGTTAATATCAATATATATTTACGGATCGTTGACCAATCAGAAGTCCGTAATTTTCATGGAAGGGTAATAAACATATATATGATATAGTATATTTTGTTTGTAATTGTGCTTATTAGGTCCACCAACCTCGTTCGAGGTATAATAGGTACGACCCGTGATAAAGTATATGTTTAATATGTGATATAGTCTCAGGTAATTCTTTCTTAGAATGGTCACATTCATGTTGTTATATTTTTGTGTACTTTAAGTCTGTATGTATGTATGTGAATGAGACTGAAATAAAGATATATACATGTATATATAAAAACTAACAGTTGTCAACTTTATATTTTTAACTTTAAGAATTAATTTGTAAATTATTACAAAAGGCTATGCATCTTCTATACAATATTTACATACATGTATATAATAGTATCTCTCCAATTCAGTTATACATATTTGTTCTACTTTCTCATAGTTTTTAATTGAACAGGAATGTGAGATATGTGGCCACAGTTAAAAATTAACCTTTTACTTGTAACTGTTAATAATGGCAATATACAAGGTGACACTTTGGGCCCGTATAATGCCTATAATTGGACTGTTTATTCCGTTATCAGTTCCTGTGAAAACAGAGTACAATCAGTGTAAAAAAAAATGAACCTATTGTAAATTTTGCTTTTTAATCATCACTTAAAGAAAATATTTAACTCGGACCTATATTCGTGAATATAATAATGAAATGTATTTTAACATATTTAATCTTAGACACTTCCTCTCCTAGTAAATGTGGGTGTAGTTTGTTTTTAGATAGGTCCATATAAGGCAGATTATTCATTTATTCATTCATTCATTCATTCATTCAGTGAGTGAGTGAGTGAGTGAGTGAGTGAGTGAGTGAGTGGGTGAGTTGTACCCGTTTATGTTTTTACCCTGAGGACATAGATGACAAAACAAATAGTTATATAGTGTTGTATATTTTCCCGGGAAATAGGGTAATTTACATAAAACACTTTTAATTTATCTTTATGACGGATGTTTATATAGGTCCATGTCTTCATGTATATAACACTTTATTATTTTTTTATGTCGCTAATACAGCCATACTATCTCTCCGATTAGGAAATAGAGACAATTAAAACAGAAACCGTGATAATTGGTCACGCATTCATTTTTTTCAGGACTGATTTTAAATTAATATAGAAAATATTGTCCGAAATCAATGATGATGAATTATGTTTTATTGTTATGTAACATATAATAGTCTTGCTAAATTAATTACTCAAAAATAGCCCGATACACCTTAACCTAAACAAATTTTCTATGATAACTTTTCTTTTGGGGAAAACGCGAAAATGCTTTTTTTCATTGATCAGGACTTCAGATTTAATTACAATAAACGTTCTACAAAATAAATTAATCACTCTTGCATTTTTTGACAATAAGACACAATGACAAGCAGCCTGTCTATATATTTATTAATTTGTCACAAATAAAGATTGATGATGATGATGTTGTTGTTGGTGATGATGATGATGATGATGATGAGGTGGTTGGTGAGTTTCTGTAAACAAACTGCCCGATTAAAATGGATCGAAAGTCATGCAGACCTGGTAGTCCCTGCCCCCGTTTGCATTCACTGTGTGAAAGCAGTGACTTAGATGATACATACACCATAGTATACATATATAATACATTTAATAGGGATATTGAACTAACTCAAAATTAATTTGTTTTTCTATGTATGAAACCAACACCAACATATATTCGGATTTACCTCACCGATTTGAAATAGAGACAATTGATAATAATCTTGCTAAATTAATTAATACAAAAGTAGTTCGACAGAGTCGAATATTTACAATTCTTCTGTAATAACATTTCTCTTTGGGGGAATTCCGAAAAGCCTTTTTTCACTGATCAGGTCTTCAAAGGGAGCAGTGTTGTAGAGGCTAAGGTGTCGGCAGCTCATCCCGGAGGTTTGCGGGTTCGAGCCCCACTGGGGTCAAGACCGTACTTCCTCATATGACACCAGTACTGGTTTTTCCAGGAAGCGGACTCGAGAGTGACTCGATAAGCTACAAGCTTTCTTCACAATCGAGCTAAAATTAATTAGTACAAACTAAATTAAATTATTACTACCAACGTTCAACAAAATAAATGAATCACTCTTGCATTTATCTATCTGTCACAAATACATACAAGTCCGATCAATCAATATACTAAGTATAAGTTAGTGTTTATCAAGTCAAATTTTAACAATTAAGAAACCCTAAGGGAGCGACCGGCGTTTCTATATTGTTAAAATTTGACTTAATAAACTCTAACTTACTCATTTGACCTTTTGCATAGCCGCCGACATGTGTTGTGGGCGGAGCTAAAGTGCTTTCTATTTAGAGCGAACTCATTAATAAACAAGTAATATCTTTAAAAAAAAAAGATGGTCGACGTAGGTGACGTAATAAACACATTTTGTGTTTCAGAAGGCTCCCGGGCAGTACACTGCTTATTCCGGTACCGAAACGCTAGCCAATAATCAATGACGCTAGATGTCCGGCCCCGGACAACACCTCGTTGAATACAAAAGTTGATCTTCGTACTGTCCAGAAACCTTGACATAACGTGTTCTGTTTTTTCTTTTTTGCAACATGATTTATTATAAATAACTATAATATAAAAAAATATACACATTTTGTGTTTCAGAAGGCTCCCGGGCAGTACACTGCTTATTCCGGTACCGAAACGCTAGCCAATAATTTGCAGATTCTGATTGGTCACATTATAACGAAGTTGGTTAGCAACGCGTCCATACCAACGGAAGTTCAAATCAAAAGTATACGACTACGTCGAAAAAGAAAGACGTTTATTTGAAAATCTGAGCGATTCGATTGGTGGGCAAACGGGGTCAAACACTAAACAACGGTCTGACGGTCTCCGGTCTCGACCAGTTTTAAAGACCGGAGACCGTCAGGGACCGGCGACAGGAGACCGTCGAATAGTATACATCCACAGGTGAGTGTAGCGTACTAGGGACCCAAACAGTGAATGTTAGATAAAAATAGCCTAGTTACTATATATCAATAAGAAGGTAAACAACACAGTTCGCACATACACCCATTTTCAGCTTCTATTACTTCAAACAGAATAGTGCATATTTATCGAAACCTATTGCATATATGGCCTACGTAATTATATTTTCCGTAAACGTTTACTTCAAGGTCCAAATGCAAACCGTTTTGTAACAGCGACTGATAGTTTCCGAAATTTTTACCATTTTTCGCCAACTCGAATAAATCTCACACATTTCGGGTACGTCTATTTTCCAATGCGCAACCGTCACTGTGGACATACACAAGAACAGCACAACACTGCTACTTGAGCTCAGTATTCCATAGAGGGTAACCTTGGTAAGACCTGGCCGATCGATACGGTTTGGAAACTAGTTTTTCCCATTATCAGTATGGCTGCATGTATATGTTTACAAAATATATCAACGAAATAAAATGAATACTGTATTAACGGATCGTATTAAAACTGGAAAGCTTGTGGAAATATTTATCAAATCAATTTCTACGAGCGTCGGTTGTGTAATATTTGGATGACACAAGGCAAAACTGTTTAAAAGCTTGTTAAAAGGGAAGAATTCGGTGTTAGAAATGTGTGAGATTTATTCGGGTTGACGAAAAATGTAAAAAAAATCGGAAATTATCAGTCGCTATTTCAAAACGGTTTGCTTTTGGGCCTTGAAGTAAACTTTTACAGAAATGATAAACACTTATGCTATATATGCAATAGGTTTTAATAAATATGCATTATTCTAGATGAAGTAATTAAGGCTGAAAGTGGGTCGATGTGTAAACGGTGTTGTTTACCTTCTTATTGATTATAGTAAGTAGGCTATTTTGAACTAAAAATCACTGTATGGGTCCCTGGTACGCTACACTCACCTGTGTATACATCCTATCTATCTATCTCTAGGTGGTGTCACACCGGTCTGTTACACCTTTCTTTCGAGTGTTTATGGACAGGAGTGCGTGCCATAAAATTAATGAGAGGAAAACATTAAAATACTACAGGGAAAGTTCCCTATAGATAGTGTAAGAGTTGAAATGAAAGCAATCAGTTTGTTAACTTGTGTAAAATATAGTCGAAAAGAGAGAAGTGATAAAAACATCTGCACTATCCCCCGAAAACCTAAAATAGCTAAACTCTTCTGGGGGCGTTGATCATATGGAATATCCGGTACCAACGATGAAACTCTAAAATACATATTACATACAATTAACACATTCACGTTCATGTTTGACAATAATCCGAGGCTCCTGGTTATAAACTTGAGAAAAGTCCGGAGTCGTTACGGATTACCTATTGTGTATAGTATCCTGTTACCAAGGTGACCTACACCAGACGCCGGTTATATGACCGTCATTTTATTGTATCAAGGACCGCAACAGTCTTTCACCATTATAGTTTAAAGTCCCAGGATCTTTTTTAATTTACTGATTTTGTAAAATAGATATACCAATAGGATAATGATAGAACCATGTTCTATTCATTCTAAAACAATGTTGACATATTCATTTCTTTTGTATTCAAGTCGCTTATTCACGAAAAAGAGTTGCCAGGAAGCCTTTTTTATTTTTATGTTATGATTGTTTTTTGGTACAAATAAAGGTCATTTCCGCCGGTAGACATCTTTCTTGGTAAAATAAGAGTTACTTGTCAATGTGGTCCAGGCAATATTGGAGCGGGGGCCGCCGCCAGTGCCTCCCCAGCTCCTATGTCACTGTTAAACAGCCTGTTTAGTATATCAGCTTTCTGTTTATTGCCACATTGAAGAGTTCCTAAAAACGGTTCTTTGAGTGGGGCAATACCTTTGGAGTCTTGTTTGGAATTATTAAAGAGACTGTATAGCGTATTAGTTGAGAATTGCATGGCGCAGTGGTAGCGTGTTCGCCTCAGGATCGAAGGGCCCCGGGTTCGATCCCTACCATCGCCATGTCGGCAGTGTCCTTAGGTAAGACACAATAAATTCCACATTGCCTCTCTGTCTTCGAGGTTGATTCCACCTGGAAAGAGTCTCGAGAGCTATTAATATAAGTTGTAAGAACTTGTTTCGCAATCGAGAATAAATAAATTAGTATAAACAAAAAAAAAAACAAAAAAAAAACACAAAATGTTGAGAATTTGTTCGAGTAGTGATTTCTGCTATTTTCTTGATGTGTAATGTCAAGTATATTTTCTATATATGACTTATGCAAGTTCTTGATTTTGCTTTTAATCAATGCTTTAAGGGCTTTGTATTTCTTGTGAAGAGATATATTTGACTTGTGTTTTTTTAGTTTCTGGTACAACTTGTCCCTAGTCCTAATCAGCTTTTTAATTTCTTTGTTTATCCACGGCATAGAATTTTATCTACCTATATTTTTTAATGGTTTGTATTTTGGATGCCGGAGTGAATTATATTTTTAAAACGTGTCCAGAGCTCTTCTTTGATTTTTTTTTAATAATGTTTTGTCTATTGAACACCCCATTTGCTCATTTTATTGCAGTAACGATACACCATAAGACTGATAAATGACATTTGTCCTTTATTTAGTACACATCATGATCTCCCTTTGGTAAACTTGACACATTCTTTGCTGAGAAGCAGTCCATTTCTATAACTTAGAGGGTTATGTTATGTAAAGAATTCATCTCTTTGTGTATTCATGTGTTTTTATTGATTTTCTAGTTTGATTTGTTTATTTCTGATCATTTTTGTTTTATTATACACTTTAGGACATCAAAACATAGTATTTAGTTTATACTTATTTATTTTAGGTCGATTGTGAAACAAGTTATACAACTTATATTAATCACTCTCGACACCTCATTCCTGATGGTATCCATCGCCGTGAGGGTATGGAGAAGAGAAGCCAGTTTACTTTTTAATGCTGAGCGCCAAGCAAAGGAGATACTGGTACCATTTCTTACGTCTTTGGTATGACGCGGGAGCGAACCCATGACCTCCCGCACTCGAAACGGGCGCTCTACCACTAGGCTATCGAGGCGGTTAAAACATAGTATTTAGTGTTGTTTATTACTTAGTATGTAGCCTGATAAACCCATATTTCTGAAAATATATACTGAAGCGAAAAAGAAACGCAGGGTTTCATATATAATAATATCAAAACGGCTATGTGTAGAAGTAGTGATATCATGCACTTACTATTTAAACTGGTTTTGAGTGATTTTAGGTCGATGAGCACAGTGACCGAGATAATTATCTGACCGATTTTCATACTTCTACACATAGCCGTTTTGATATTATTACATATTTTGTTACCCTGCGTTTCTTTTTCGCTTCAGTATATTACCATGCAGAATGCTAATATAATGCTATAAATAGCAAACTTCTACAATCTAAAAAACAATTATCTATAATATCTATTCTTAGAGATTAGACATCATACAGTATGTGGGATTTCAGTCTGACAGGATTAAGAAGCTATTTTAGTTTGTTTTGCAATTTTTTCAACATTATATTTTGCAGACTTGGTTAGCTATCATTAATAAGACTTTGTAATATTTCACAATGCACCATAATATAATTCATTTGTAATCCTTGAATTGCTACAGAAGTAGTTTAGTTAGCACTTGGTTGAATTTTAAATCCATTCTTCAGTTATCAATTTCTCTGAAGGGGGAGGGGGAGCGGGGGTCACTTGATTCCCATAGGCTTAATTATAGAGAAAACTTAAAAAATCTTCTTGTCTAAAACCAGAAGGCCTGGTATTTGAAATGAAGCATTGTGTAGTGGGTCGCTACGTAGATTGTTCCAATCAGATTGTAGATTGTTCCAATCAGGACCCAAGGTCACTTTTTACCCTTTCTGCAACACCATTGTTGACCTTGTATTATAACATGTGGTAGCCAGGTGAGCGATAAAGGGCTATCTTGGCCCTGTTGTTTAAAAAGATGTATTTTACGGGGGGCTTGTTTGTTAAGTATTGGTCTTATGTCAACAGAAGCACACAACAATCATGGTCTGAAATGCTAGGAAAGGTATTTCCCTGTCTTGTACTCTCGTTCACCATTTGGCTTGGTCCGCATACCAAAACATTCGTTGAATAATTACACCTAAAAAAATCTGTAGAATTACGTTAGTCACACCCAAAAATGCCCTTTTTTATATACATAATGTGTTACTTTATAGCCGAAAATTGCCCCAGTAGGACATCATCCCCTCGTCTATGGGATTTTTATTTACATTTTGTCAAAAAATGCAATATATTCCTATAGCCATAGGGCACCGTAATATTAATCAGATTATTTTTTTGTTATGCTCAACCATTGTACTTTCGATTTTTGTTCTAGAAAACGTTTGTGCTACCAATCATTTTGGACCAATCAGAGGCCACAGATATCTAATAGGTCCGCAGCTGGTTCTAAGTCCCACCGATTTAGTGAAATCATACCTAAATGTTGTAGAATTGATTGGTTCAAAGTCCCACCGATTTAGTCAAGTCATACCTAAATGTTGTAGTGCGCCTCAAATTATTGTTATAATTTTTTTTTGAAATTTATATACGCTGTATATAATGCAGGATACTTCTGATAGAAATCCGATTTTTGATAGGCCTTTTAAAACGTTCTACATGATGGTGTAAAATTTAATGAAAATAGTTGGCATCTGAGGCGCTAGCCGCAATAGATTGACGTAAGAGTGGAAAATTCTACTAGATTTGCATTAAAATTAGATTTATAAAGAATCGCCTCGATGAAAAAAAAACATATACGTTTGATATGCTATTTAAAAACCATTTTCATGCATTTGGTATGATAAAAAGTATTGGTCACCAACTTACTTTTTTTTACAGTTTAACGAAATGTCATCCCGACCCCAAAGCCTGTTTTAACGTTGTAATTTAGAGTTATATTGAACTTTTTATTCAAATAAACGGTGGAAACTTTATTTGTCTTTTGGCCCCGGGAGTAACATCCATGTTATTGTGACCAACTCTCTGTCCGTCCGTTCGTGCGACTGTCTGTACTTTTAGCTGATGGTTAATGGTCCTGTTACATTTATACATGGATTATTACATGTACGAAAAAAGTTCATGTTTTTCATTCAAGCAATTTATATGTCAGAGTGGACTTTTTTAAAAGCTACAAAGCTTGATATTCTAACACGACCCACGATTTTGTCTCTATATATAAAGAGTAGAACTATATTAGTGTTCAGAAGAACACTTGTGTCGCCCTCTAACGCTTTGTCAGTACAAAAGGGGTATAACTCTGTCAGGTATGAATTTGACCTTCACAATTTGGCGGCATCACAACCCTTTTGTCATAAGCAATACAATTTAAAAGTTTGATGAAGAAATCTTAAGAAATGGGAAAGTTATAGTCAAAATCTAAGTACAAAAAGGGGCATAACTCTGTCAAATATGACCTTGACCTACAAAATTTGGTGGCATCATGACCCTTTTGTCATAAATTAGTATAAGCAACACAATTGCAAAGTTTGATGAAGAAATGGCAAAGTTATTGCCAACGTTAAGTTTATGTGTCGGACCGTCGGACGGAAAAAGCGATCCCTATGTATCGCCTTTTCTCCGAAGGGCGACACAAAAATTAGGTGTATAATTTATACAGAGGATAAATATTGGTTCGGTGTAACATCACGTTATAATTTCACCGAGTAGGCACCAATAGGATACTCTAACGAGTGGCTTGGAAAAAAAAACTTTTGGTGTCCACGAGTAAATTTAACGTGATATTACATCGATACCAACAACTATTCTGTTTATTTTATATTTAAAACTCTTCTTATGTTGAGTTTGTTTCAATAATTTTTCGAAATTAGCGGGAAAGAAAATCAGAAAGCATCTCAATATAGTACACATGACATCACTTTAATGACGTCATCATCGTATGTACGCTCGGTATATTTTTGACGATAATCGGGGTAAAAGATTTTGAAACATTTCACTGAGTGAGCAGTGACTTAATCTGGAAAAATCACCGTTATGTTTCGAATAACCACTGAAAAACATATGAAGAAAACTCGACAAATAATTTCTACACGCAATGTACCTTAACTCGCGGAAGTTAAAGTACGGTGTCAAGATTTGTTTCACCCCTAATCATTTCACATCTATACAAAGGTTAGCTTTTTAAAAAAGCTAGAAAGCAGCCGCTTGGTTTTGACAATGTGTACTGTTATGTAGTTGAAGCAAGGCAAAGTCTGTTTGATATCAAAGGCCCAAATACTGCAAATTTAAAGAATCCTGCTAATACTTTTCAAGATGCAGTTCAAACAAAAAGTAATAAATGGGAATAGTTCATCAACAGTAATGACCCTTGCATTTTTTAGATTCTGATAATATATACAATCCAAAAATGAATGCTGAAATAAAGTATCTATACGTTTAAGGAAGAACGTTACAAAAGGAAATTATTTAACAAACGACACAACAGAGTTCTTTCTCTGATATAAGACAATGTACCGCATATCATGTGTACACAGTTTCACTTGGTGGAATCGTCAACTGTTTTGTAAGGTTGTATCAGAGACATAGAAAAGGGAGATATGCAACACTTTTGTTTTCTGAAATATCACCCATGACAGTGACGTTTAATCGTAATACAATTCAAAAGTTTGTTCGTATCATATAGTATGAGTTCACTAATTATAATTCACTGATATCACACATTTTAGTTAGAATCATTAAAATCCAGATCACAGAAAAATGAATCACGATAAACACAGTGTCTTTATGTTCCCAAGATAGTTAAAATATGTGAAAAATTCAAGAAACTCTAATCCATTGTAACGCGATACAGAAAGTCACAAGGTCCTGTTGTGGTTCTTCGATCGAGAAACCGAGCAAAACAATGAACGACAGCATGTCATCAGGGGTCTGGAAAAGACTAACACAGTATGGTTAGCAAGCAGATATATAACAAGTAAAAAGTAAAACCACCAAGACGTCAGCAATTCCGCACATCATAATTATGATCTGCAAGTTACTATTATTTGATTACATTTTGAGATAAGCAAAATACGTAAAAACTCCGCGGAAACGCTCCCCAGATGCTTAATTCATTACTATTGTAGCGTTATCCTGGTAAGAAAATACGTCATGATCAAGAATAGAAATAAAATAGAATTACATTGTACAACAAAATCATAATTCCGTCAAATCAATAATCGTAAATATCATTGAAATAAATTGACTGTTCAATCATTTTAATCAATATAATGAAATCCCAATACTTGTTGTTATCATCATCGACAACAACAATAGCAGACGAACATTTAACAACTACATTTTCATCAGCAGTAGCAACATTATCCTCACATCATCATCATCACCATCCCTATGATCGATTGAATATCGACGAATTCTTACCACTTAAAGGTCCAATAATAATTCCCTGATGGGTAACATTTTTATCAAGTATTTTCATACCGCATCTAATAATAAGCTAAAGCATGTTATATAATTAAGACTTTGGCAAGAACAAAGTGCCACTTTTGCAAGACTGCAGAGATATAAACATTAAACTTTTTACTGTTTTCAGCAAAATAGTAAAAAGACCACCCAGGTCTTTTTAAATTACTATATACCTTTAGTTTATACTAATTTATTTTAGCTCGATTATGAAGAAAGCTTGTAGCTTATCGAGTCACTCTCGAGTGCGCTTCCTGGGAAAACCAGTGCTGGTGTCATATGAGGAAGTACGGTCGTGACCCCAGTGGGGCTCGAATCCGCAACCTCCGGGATGAGCGGCCGACACCTTAACCTCTATACCACCGCTCCCCTTACTATATACCTTTGTAAAATATTTTTCTGAGGTTGCTAGAAATTTGAGAAAACATTGCTTGCCAATCATCATGTTTTATGACATATTTCAAGATATGTGTTGACCTTTGACAATTTTGACACTTCATTGCATTTGATATTGTATCTTAAACTACTGGGAGGGCGGTTGGGTACTCATGCAATAGTGTAGTCTGCCAATACTGAACCTCGAGTGGAGAAAAGCGTAACAATATTTAATATATACCCAACGAAACAGCACGAAAAACTCGTGACTAGATACCGAATATAATAACATAGAAGAAATTTCTATATTCAAACCGAGAATAATTTTATATTTTTTGAAAGCTTAAAGGGAACCGAAAGTCAAAAAAAAAATTATTCCCATGTTGTAGTTCGTACAATTTTATACAGATTCGCTTATTTGCAATCAAAATTAATGCGATATTAATTTTGTTATACTTGATTTAAAACATCAATTTTTAGCCTGTCGCTCGCCATATTTGCTTTATTGAGTCACGTGACCCACTATGTGTGACGTCATCCTGCGCTGATCAGTCTCAGTGGCCAGCGAGCGCTACCTTTTTCTTTTAATTGCTGATAGTATGTGACATTTTCCTTTGATCCATAACAAAAAAAAAACTCTTTTATTATCTATTATGAGCTTCTTTACCATTGTTGACCTTTCACAGTTTTCACGACAAATTTCTTTCCATCCTACATAATTATTAGGGACCGATAATTGCAGCGCAATTTTCACCCTTTACTTATAAACAAATGAGACAAAATGCGAAGATTAATTTCAATTTACGTCAAAAGTATTTGTGCAGCATTTGCAAGTAAAACACATATTTTATAATGGATGATCACGGACTTGTACCGTACACGGAGGAAGAACTGCATTCTTTAGAGGAAACAAGAAAAACTGTGATACAAAGTATCACAGCGGGCCAACAAACAATAATGCCATGTAAATATTTTGGAAATTGGTGGTGATGGTTGATGTTGAGGCATGGCCCCAAAAGAACTCGAGGAAACCAATTCTGGTTGAACAAGCAAAACCTGACACGACATCACATCTACTAACTGACCTCAAGTATCGAAAATTTACTGTTATCAAATAATATTTATATAGTATGTCCAAGAATGCCCTATATACCGTTCCTGGTACGTCTCAATTTTTCATTACCATCATCCGTATTAATTTGACATGAATGAAGATTTTTAGGTGTCCTTTAGGACAACTAATACCGGCGTTTTGAGGCTTGATTCTTTAACCGAAAACTGATTATTCTCATCTGAAAATCGTCCGACACAAAATAGTTCAACGATCAGAATCAAACATTTGAGAATGTACGTATATTGCCGAAAACACTTCATGCTTGTTGAATAATTCATGCTAAACTCTATACAATCATTTATCATACAGAACCATTTTCGTCATATATTGATATATTTTTTCTACACATAGTATGCTCGGAGACAGATTGTTTTATTTATACTGTAAAGAGGCCCCCCTTCACATTTTATCCGCCATTGAAGAAAATAGTCAGGGCAAACAATTTCCCGATCGGAGGATCTCGGTAGATTCCATGAACCCATACCGAGTTGTTCCGATTGATAGTGTTACCGGTTATTTTTTCGCCATATTGGATAGTTGTAACGAGAACAAATTGACTGACCTTGACTATTATCGTCTTCCAGCGATTATTACAAACCAGGGTGAATGTGAGAATATCAGTTAAGAAAGGAGAAGGGCAAAAATCGGTCAAGATTTCTCGAACACGTATGCAAATTGGGTTAGCGGTAAGTCAACCTTGGGTGATTCGTAAATAAATTAGAATGTATCTACTCAGTAAGCCTAAACTCTTTTCAAAGGAGAATTTCTCTTTTATCGGAATCAATTATTTATAAATTCACTACTGTACATATAAAATTGAGTATGTTATACCTCAGACATACAATGTACGTATTACTATCATGTTATGTTATCTGTGGTATATCTTTTTATCATAATCATCTTTGATAATGGCTAAACGTCATAACTGATTATTATGGCCATCAGGGTGTCCGATAGGCTTTGAAACTCAAGGGTCATTGTCACTTCGGCGTAAACTTTTCAAGAGTCAATGTGAGATTTTTAAACGTCGACCCATGGGTCATAGAGTTTCGAGTTTTTCGAAATTTTCATGGGTCAGAACCCAGGAGCTTGGGTCTACTAAACACCCTTGCCATGCTTGTATACATTATAATGTTAACTGTTTCTTTGCTTATCGTTTTTCTTAATTCTGTAAAACATAACTTGTAAAGACTCTTACATTCTTTCTTTCAGGGAAAAAGGCATACTTGTATGATAGACTAAATCCAGACTGGGTTTCATCAGTAAGCTTTTAAGCTGTACTTGTCAGCCAATGCTTACAGAAGAGGAAACGCAATTGGTACTCATCTTGGACTCTGAAGAAACTGGCGCGACTTTGCAGATGGACATTGATGGTGATTTAATGGATGATATGAATGCAATTTTACAGAAACTAAGGATCGAAACGTCTGAGCTGAAAACTGAAGTGCTGAAACTGAAGACGAGATTCGATATTGACTATTGCAGGGACAATAATGACAAATTGAAGCACCTTACTGGTCTCCAAGCATTTTCAATTTTGATGTTGCTTTATCAGTTTCTTGAACCATATTATGATATTTACCAAGCAGACTAGCTATTAACAAGTTCAAACTTATGACATTGACTCTAATGAAACTAAGACTTAACCTGTCTAATATGTTCTTTAATAGCAGATGAATTTGATACAACACAGCCAACTTTATCAAGACTGTTCACTGCAACTATTGCAGATGTATAAGAGAATGCGGAAGCTCATTAGATGGCCAGAGCAAGAAACATTCCGAAAAACTATGCCAATGGAATTTCAATCACAAATACTTTGGCAACAAATTTGCAATGATTTACGACTGTTTCGAGATGTTTATTGAAAAGCCATCTGTACTTGATGTCTTGAGCCACGCTTGGACAAAATAATTTATGTTTATATGTTAAGTTTACCTTGAGGTAGAATTATAAACAGCCAATTTACTAAGTAACTGTGTCATTGTCGTCACGGCAAAAAAAATTAACTCATTCTTATTCAGCGAATAAACATGATAAATGACAGGGAAATTGCAGTTTTATAATTATTTACATGATACCACGGTACAGAGTGAAACTATATCGGTATAATCCGGCGGATTCACGTCACTACCTTAATAACCCTATTAAATTGTTGTAAAAGTTTTCAATTAGTAGTCTAGTAGATATGAATAGGGTTTTCACATGCTTTAGGAATAGCTTACACCCTTGGTTTTGTTGAGGAGGAAAGTTTTTTTATTTGACTTATTTATTTAATCATAATTATTTATTCATTCTACAGGTATAGGGATTTAATGCCTTGTTTACTTCAGATTCACTCATTGATTTTAATATTATGAATATGAAATCTAATTTACATAACAAAATTGTAAAGTATTGTTGTCGAACCTCTTGCAACTCAATATAGCTGCCAAAATGGCCGTTCAGTGTATGCATGTGCGTCCGTACATCTGAGTTTAGCTTGTCCGAGCTGTTACTATCCATGTATCGAGGTATTCTTAAATAACTTGGCACAATTGTTCACCACCATGAGACGGAGTGTAATGCCCAAGAACCAGGTCCCTAGTTCTAAGGTCAATGTCACTCTTAGAGGTTAAAGGTCAAATTTAAGAATGACTTTGTTCGAAGCATATCTTCGGTACAAATGTTCACCATCATAAGATAGAGTGTCATGCGCAAGAACCAGGTCCTTAGTTCCGAGGTCAAGGTCACACAAGCCAAAGGTCAGATACAAGAAAAATTCAAGAATGACTTTGTCCGGAGCATTTCTTCTTTATGCATGAAGGGATTTTTATGTTACTTGGCACAAATGTTCACCACCATGAATAGAAGTGTCATGCTCAAGAACTAGGTCTAGGGTCAAGGTCACACTTAGAGGTTAAAGGTCAAATTCAATAATATCTTTGTCCGGAGCATTTCTTCTTCATGCATGGAGGGATTTTGATTTAACTTGGCACAAATGTTCACCATCATGAGCTACCCTTGTTTTTAGAATTACTTCCCTTTGTTGCTACTGTAAATAGCTTACATTTTAACTTTTTTATTACTGGCTGTTGAGAAAAATCGAGACCACTTTTCTGTGGTACAACATGCATGTTACATCTAATATTTAGGTATTATTTTACCTATCTCTACTTGGTAAGGAGTTGGCCCTTTTTACAGCTGGCGGCTCAACATGTTGTACGTGAGCATCCAGTTTTTGAAAGTATAGAAGTGTACGCCAGTCCTATGCAGACTCTAATATATCATAAGAAACTTAAGTATGATTCATATTTGGAGGAAATATTAAAGATAGATACATAAAAGATGTACAATATTATGTAAGAGCCACTTAGCTAGGGCAGGATTTATAAATTTAGGGAGAAATGATGTTGCATTAAAGACAGTTTGATTTACAGACCACTAGGGCCGTCGTGATTTGATACTTCATGCAATGTTGAAGGCATTTAGGATATGGAGAACTGTAACTTTAGATAACTTAATTATTTAATAAATCTCCCTTTCTGTTAAAACCTTGTCAGGAAAAGTTGGATAGTATTGAACACTGGGATTGAATTAATACTTGAATCACACCATCAGGGAGTGCAGTGACCAAGAACCATAACTCTAGCTAATACCATAATTGATGTATATATTACCCTTCCATGAAATTGCCAGCCGTTTAATTGGTCAATGATACGGAAGTTCATATTGATATGAATGGGCAAGCTGGTAATATACACTTGCCATATCCTGTCATTGTACCCCACACTTAACGCGAGTGTTCGCATTAAGTACATCAATGGAGCAATCATATTCAAACTAGAATGCAGCTCTGCAGTATTGAATCATCACTGTCCTCTTGTTACAATGTTACAATACCATTTAAGATCTGTATGCTTTGGGAAGTGGTCACCATTATCGTATAAAGGACACCTCCAGTGCCTTCAGCGCTTTGATTATGATTATTTGCCGTAAAATATTCTTAAATGGTTTAAAGGCTAAAAATGATGAGTAAAACAGCAGAAAAAAAGTAATAAAAAATAATGGTTTTCGGAGGGATTCGAACTCGTGCTTTAGTAAAAGTACACTTATACAAGAGTATGAAAGCTAACCTCCCTACCAATTACACCACGGTGACATGTTACTAAATCAAGGGAAAAAAATGACCTAAAATAAAATCATATATTTAAAAAAGCAATCGAAGAATATTCAGTCGACTGCACTTCGTTTCTATAATGTCAAACGCTGTACAAGTGGAGAAAAAACAGTCATATTTCCATTTTTCTGAGCGTAGATTGCGCCTGAAACGTGAAAAGCGCTTTTCTCTATTTTTGTCGGCGTAGATTGCGCCCTCTATGAAACGAACGATAACTCTTGCTTTTCCAAAAAAATTGATTGTGTCCACAGTTTTCATCTCAAAATTACCTCAATTTTGCAATGAAGAGAGACGCATATATTCGATCTAGTGTTTAAACCCCCAACTGGGATATAAAAACCAGAAGATGGCGCTGGGACAGGTTTCTATATAAAATGTATATGGTTAACATCAGAGAACCCTTTTAAAACCCTGAAAGAACTACAGAAGTAAAAAAATTCAAAATTTGCACAAGTGTATTTTGTAATATTCTATTTCTATTGGTGCATTTAGTTTTTTCAATAAAAGTCAAAGAAGTATACTTTCCAAAAAAGTTTAAACCCAACTGTCAAAAATTTGAATTTCCCGGGAGGAGCTTAGAGGTCATAACCCTAGATAGAGAGGAATGTAAACATTACTAGCATGGGTTTTGTTTATCATCCACAAGGCATTCTGTAGCAGACGAGAATTCACTGTAAAAGAGATTCACAATCACTACCTCTAGTTAGTAATTTAGTTGTAATCACCTTTTTGTTATGAAACTGATTTATAATAATAATAATGATAATTCATCAAGTTAGTGAAAAACCTTTTTATCTGACACATAACCAGTATACTACCCAATCTTTTGTTCTTTTGTCATGATAATTACATACTTCTTTTCTCACCACATGCATTATTTTCAGATGCTAATGTTTCAAGGCAACAAAATAAACGCCAGTTATAAAGTGCCCGAAGTTTATCAGTGAAATTGATGCCATGAATGTGTATTGTTTTGACAGTCCTCCCTAATTGCCTATATTATCTCAACCCTGTTGATAATTGGAATTAATTGATTTGGTGATAGAAATAGGCCTGCACCATTCCACAAAATTTTCATTTTGTGCATTGTCACTGTGTTTAACACAAGTCTTAATGCTTTAATTAAGTCTCCATGCATCTTTTACTCACCACGTATTAAATATAGCGGGCCGCTGCTGCGGCCCGCAATTATGCACGTAACTGAGGATGTGCAGGAGTTCGACATCGGTTATTGGATTAGACAGGTTTTACGGAGGCAGTTGTACGGATCGTTCGGTGTGTTAAGACAATCTAAATACACCCCAGATCCCTCTTCGTTACATGGGGACAAAATAGTGATCGTGTTAAAATCATGAATATTTTATCGCTTCATATTGATTGTTCTTTTTTTTTCAAGTTGTACGGAGTCAATTTTGATACATGTGATACAATAAATTTGCATGTGGTTATACCTAGTTTGTGTTTTCTGTACGTGCTAAAAGGGCCCCTGGAATGCACCAGATGCAATGTTAGATTTCAATTTTTTCCGGGGCACCATGAATCCCCCTAGCACAACTGTGCGTATACTTCATTTTTATCCAAGTACGCCTCTGCATAGAAAAAACTTATATAAATTTTGTCATCAACAGCCAAACAGATGTATGTTCTGAACATTTGTAGGGGTGCTGGAAACTTTCATTTGCTGAATTGTTTTTTATACATGTTGTATATATGTAAGATAACTAAATAATATTTTTATGCAGACTTGATCATACATTATAAATGTAACTCGAAGGTTAGTGACAAATAATGTATATGTATAAAAGTTATATAGGCCTATCATTCATTAAATATATGGTTAGTGAAAAACAAATTCATATGTTATCTCGATCGTTCACATCAAAAAAGGTTGCATAATTTAAATTGGGCACTCGGTGCTTACACTGATAAATTTGGGCGTACGAGCTATGCCCGGCCCCTCAATTCTCCAACGTATCCTAGCTACGATACCAGAGACAATCAGCGCCTAAGGTATGGTCCAAATCCAGCGCAGTATGGTCCAAATCCCGCGCAGTATGGACCGAATCCCGACAGTCAGCAATTTCATCAGCGTCCACTGAACCCCAGTGGTAGAACTCTTACATTTGAAACCCCTAACAGATACGGTGCATTAGCAATGGAAGTAGACAGAGCTCAACAGAAACGAAAAGAGCGATCGCCGCTTGAAATGGAAACGGGCACGAAACGGCAAAATATAGATGATTCTCCGTCAAATATTCAATGGGTCGAAAACAATGGTGTTTTAACTGACTCTGCGACTCAACACGATGTATTAGATAACTGCTGGGCGGGTTGCCAGCCCGCTCCTATTAGTTCTCGAGTTAGTGACCCCCAGGGGGAACCTCCAAGTCTGGAAAATGCAGACGACACAGTCACATAGGTATGGACATTGGTGTCTTTATCCGGATATTTACCTGCCAGGTGTGTATTCACCTGTGACTCTCTCGTTAGGCAATACAATTGTGTGCCCATCGTTAAATGTGTATATTTTGTATTACAATCCATACAATTATTGGTCGTTGACCCCAGATTTATATCTGAATGAAATATATAATTGGTGTAACGGTACTAATAGTCTCTCGCCTGCGAATTTGTTGTATTTGAGTTATTACTACCAAAATATCTCACCTGAATGGTTTCATATGTATTGGAACAGTTTATTTCTTGCTTGTTTTCCTTTGTTTTTAAATGCTGACATTTCTATGCAAAGTTGTTTTTTAAATAATGAATATACTTACCCAATGTATTATAATGTCTGTAATAATAGTAATAGCCAATGTGGGATCTTTGTCCCGGGCGAACAGGTTATTCATTCTAGTAACTATCCTGCGCGGTATAGTGCTGAAGAAAATGTAGATCTTTCGAAAAATGCTTTACAGAATAAGGGAGATAACTTGAATAAAATTGTTTCTCTATCAGAACCAAAGGTATCGGAAGTACTTAAAATTCTTTCGTTAAATGTATGTGGTTTGAAATCGAAATTAAATTGCCCAGAGTTTATTGATTTTTTAAACAAGTATAATATAATAGGGTTGCAAGAAACGAAATGTGATGACTTAGACTTTGTAAGTATACCGGGTTTTGATATTTTTATGAAAAATAGAATTTCTACTAGCAGACGTAAATCTGGCGACATTGCTTTACTTGTTAGAAAGGATATTTCTAAATATGTTTCTGTAAAAGAGACAGATAATAAACTGGTTTTATGGTTTACTATTTCAAAAACTTTGTTAAAAACAGAAAAAGATGTAGTTTGTGGCATTGTTTATGTACCGCCAGAGTACTCGGATTATTCTGTAGAAGACCCATTCTTAGAAATCCAAGGGGATGTTAACAAGTTAGTACGGAAATATGACACATGTTGTTTATTTGGAGATTTTAATTCTAGAACTAAATGTCTTCAGGATTACATTATAGTTGACACTGAATTTTTTGAAAGCCAAAATTTGGAAGAATTATGCTCAGAATATAATCTCGAAATGTGTATGTTTGACAGGTCTTCAAATGTAATGAAAGCACGTGTAAATGATGATAAATCCTCCAATAATTATGGGAATCAATTTCTTGAGTTTTTGAAATTGAATGTTTTTTTATATTTTAAATGGGAGAACAAATATGGATATTCCAGGGAAACCTACATGTAAAGGTACAAGTGTTGTTGACTACT
Organism: Saxidomus purpurata; assembly: GCA_022818135.1. Lineage (NCBI taxonomy): Eukaryota > Metazoa > Mollusca > Bivalvia > Venerida > Veneridae > Saxidomus > Saxidomus purpurata. The sequence goes on along the minus strand of JAFMSR010000024.1, from coordinate 171,008 downwards.
TTGTTTGTAACTCTAGTCTTTTTGAATATGTGTCCTCGCTGCAAGTATTAGACTTCTGTCCATTGTTGTTAGATGTCCATAACCCAGTCGAACTAAATTTAACATTTAACTTAAGTAAAAGTAATCACGAACATGATGAGGAACAACCGTCTGTTAAATTATGGGATAGAACCAAAGCAAACGAATTCGTAGATAAAATTGATGTACACAAACTGCAAAATATTCACGAAACACTTGATAATCATATACTTGATACGAACTTTACCCAAGAGAATGTAAACGAAATAGTCAATGATATATCATCACTGTTTTTAAATACATCTACCGAAACTTTTGGATATACTAAGGTAATTAATAAAACATACACCGGTAATTCAAATAACAATTCTTGGTTTGGACCAAAGTGCAAGCAGGCTAGGAAAAACTTTCACACTGCAAAATATCTTTATAAACTAGAAAGAATAACGAAACAAAAGAGACTCTCAAACGAAATGCTAAAATTTACAAAAATACATTGAATCAATTTTATAATAAAGACAAACGTTCAAGAATTAAGAGACTACGTACTGTCAAAAGTGAAGACCCACGTAAATATTGGAAACTCTTAAATGGAAAACCAACACAGAAAAGTGAAGCTGATTTAACAGATCTTTATAATTTCTTCAAAAATGTAAACATTAGTGACGAAGAATATAATGGTAGAGATAATGATGATGATAATAATAATAATAACAATATTAATAATAACATTATTAATAATAATAACAATTATAATAATAACAACAATAATAACGTAGAAAATGAAATAAACGAAGAAATAAATGTTCCTATCACGGAAAATGAAATAGTGATAGCAATAAAAACTTTAAAAAATAACAAAGCCAGTGGTTACGATAACATAGTAAACGAACAAATAAAAGCTTCTTTACCATTGATGAAAACTATATATGTTAAACTCTTTAATCTCATTTATGATACTGGTGTTATCCCAGAATTATGGACATTAGGTGTCATCAACCCAATATATAAAAATAAAGGCGACATAACAAAACCTGAAAATTATAGGCCTATAACATTGTTAAGTTGTCTAGGGAAAGTATTCACCAGTATTTTAAATAAAAGAATTACTGACTATGTTGAATCTAATGACATTTTAAATATCATACAAGCGGGGTTTAGAAAGGGTTTCTCAACAGCAGACAATTTATTCGTTTTACACCATATTATTCAATATTTAAATAATAACAAAAGAAAGTTATTCTGCTCATTCATCGACTTGAAACAAGCGTTCGACACGACATGGAGGAATGGTTTATGGGAAAAATTAATAAATTCTAATATTAACGGAAAATGTCTCCAAGTAATCAGAAACATGTATAACGATATAAAATCCTGTGTAAGAGTAAATTCAAATTTTTCTAACTTTTCCTCTTGTAATATTGGAGTCCGTCAAGGGGAAAATTTATCACCCTTGCTTTTTTCACTATTTTTAAACGATCTAAAAGATTTTTTCCAAAATAATAGCAATGTACAAGGAATAATACTGCAAAATGAACAAAATACAAATGAACTCTTTGATCTTCTAAAAATATTCATTTTACTTTATGCAGATGACACAGTAATAATGGCAGAAACAGCGAATGATTTACAGGAAGTTTTAAATACTTACGAACACTATTGTGATACTTGGAAGCTAAAGGTAAACACTTCAAAAACGAAAATTGTTATTTTCGCTAAAGGCAGACAACCTAGGTATAACTTTACTTTTAAAATGAAGCCGTAGAGGTCGTGAACGAATATAAATATCTTGGTCTGTATTTTAATAGAAGTGGCTCTTTCCTGAGTTGTAGAAAACATATTTCAAACCAAACAACTAGGGCAATGTATAGTCTTATCAAAAATTCTAATCGTCTTAACCTTCCGATAGATTTACAAATAGATCTCTTTAATAAAACTGTCAAGCCTATTTTACTTTATGGAGCTGAAATATGGGGTTTTGGGAAACTAGATTTAATAGAACGTGTACAACTAAAATTTTTGAAATATATATTGAAATTAAAAAGGTCTACTCCTAATTATTTTGTGTACGGTGAAACAGGATGTATGCCATTGTCAATAGATATAGAAGAAAAAATAATTTCTTTTTGGTCAAGACTCTGTGTAACTGAAGGTGGAGACACACCAAACAAACTATCATCGGCAGTTTATAAAAATATCTTACGATCAACAGAAACCATACCCGATGAAATTCTTCAAGTAAAGTACCCATGGCTGCACAATGTTCGATATATCTTAATTAAATGTGGTCTTATAAATATATGGACCATACAAAATTTTCCGAATACAAAATGGTTAAAGATGTCGGTTAAACAGAAATTACAGGATTTATTCTTGAATAATTGGTATCATTTAGTTGAAAATTCAAGCAATAGCACATTCTACAGAGTATTTAAGAAATCTTTTGGTATTGAATCCTATTTATCTGAACTACAACCCTCTTTATTATATGATCTCATCAAATTTAGAACAAGGAATCATCGCTTACCTATTGAAACAGGAAACTGGTCAAGAATACCAATAAATGAAAGGAATTGTAACTCTTGCAGAAATAAAATTGGAGATGAATTTCATTATTTATTTGAATGCAAACAATTCTTCAATGACAGAAGACAGTTTATCAAACCATATTTCTACCGACGTTCAAACATGTTTAAGTTAGAAAAATTAATGTGTACTGGCAACAAATCAGAATTTCTGAAACTGTGTAAGTTTATAAAGGTTATACTACGAACTGTTAGAATGTAATATCTATATTTGCCGATTATTGTCATTAATATAATGTTTGACTATCATGTATTAATTGAAATATGAGAACAATATTGATGGTTTATATGGTATATACTGCACCTAGAATGTGTTAATATATAGTAGCCTCCTAATATATCATATTGTCTGTTGTAAATGCCTCATATTTGCATGTGTGTACATGTATTGAGAGACTAAAAGAGATGTTCTGTTCTGTTCTGTTCTGTTCTGTTCTGTTCTGTTCTCTGCATTTTGTTGTGTAATTATCAAATGCAATTGACCTGTGTGCAATATGCAATAATGTGTGACCAGTTAGATCGCTGGCAGGGGGTCGCCAATTAACAAATCATATCGCATCCTTTGTTGTGACTTACCCCCTTGGGCTAGATCCAAAGAAATTCCTTCAATGGTTAGATATACGCTAATTATTAACCATGGCGACGTTGTCAAAATGAGATATTGTTCGTGTAATTTAATTTTATTGAAAGCGAGAATTAAAATGTTTCAAGGACTTGTTGAAGGATGATCACAGCTTTCAGTGTTCTGCAACATGTAAGTAACTTTTTAGTACTGTAACAACATGATTTTTTGAAATTATTTTGAATATAAATGCCAGCCCTTTATATAGACTAGAATCTAGACCTAAAAAACAAATCTGTGTCTTAAATAATATCATATGGTCCTGTAATAAAATACGTTTTGTGACAAAAGTTTCAACCTAACATTCTCGTAAAAATGACGTGTTTCGGCATGATTTTAGTTATACGAAAAAAGTTGTGCACTTGGGAAAATCTATATCAAGATAGGATAAGTGTGCAACAAATAAATTCTTAATCTTAATATTAGAAACTTAAAGAAAATAATTAAAATATATAGATCATTTCACAAAGGCCGAATTTAAAATGCATTTTCTGTCTTGTCATGCATGATATTTCACCGAACGTCATTAAACAATCATTTTCAAGATTTTGACCTGACATAAACATCGCTAAGACATTGACCACATTCAAACGCATTTTCGGAAATGAAATAAAATGACAGACTCGTTTGAATTTCGCTGGCGAGTTTTCTGACTTTCGGTACCCTTTAAACATGTAACTATAGCTGCAAATAAAAATATTTTCATGTTTTGCATTAGATATTCATATTTTACCGTCATGAGTAATATCTGTCTGGAATATTTTCGTTACTATTTATATCTAATGACAAATCACTGATAGTAGGTCTTTTCTACCTGGCCTCTTTGAGAGTTAAAAGCAAAATTTAAGTTTGAAAAACTCAGCAGCTATAGTTTAAACCTTTAACTTTAAAAAAATGTATGGGTTGTTTGTGTAAAACAAATAACTTAAAAGTTTTATGTGCTACAAATTTGGCAATTTTTTGAAATTTCCAATGTCATGCATGATATTTCAAGGTAAAAAGCTGAAGCTTCTTATCTCTCTATTCTATGTCTCTGTGTAGTATATGATGAAATGTGATGTTTTTGAGGCAAACCCAAGAAATGAAAGTAGTAGGATTGATACATTCATTAATTTCATTATATTACGAACCATAATTACCATTTGTATCTATTTGATTAAATCCTGTCTGTTTTGTTTGCATACATGTATAATCATGGTAATTACTATATGAAAACTGATTAATGGAGAAGGCGGAGTAATGTAATTTCACTTCGCCCAGTGTATTTACCCGAGATCAGGTCCTTCACTAGATTGCTCGGACACAACGTTAATTTCTGACTTGACAATTTGATAGCGATTACTCTAGATAAAATATGAAGTTTTGTCATGCTTTATTATCAAAAGTTTACTCAGACTCATAATTTTCATCTCATCAGTAAGTTCTCGTAATTAAACACTTGCAAACATAATTTTCTTTATTTTCTTCTTATTCAATCAAAGTAACAGGCGGCTGTAGTTACATATGATTGAAGACGATTAAAATGTGCGAATAATATTTTTAACACTTTGACCACTGGACGGCCGATTAATCGATAAAAAACAATCAATTAAAGGTGGTCAATCACATTTAAGCAACATTTGATGAACATTTTTACTTTTTGTATATTCTGTTTGAAATTTATTTCAGGAACAAAAAGACCCATTACATAGAGTTAGATCCTATTAGAAATTTACATTTTATTAACTTTTATAAAATTTTGTTATTACTCCCCTTTATTATGAAAGTATTAAAAAAGTTGAGTATTTCTTTTTATTTCAATATAATTTCTACTTTTACATTTGCATTGGATAGATATACAAATATTTTAACATTCTGAACCAAAAGGCAAGTTTTAAAACTACGTGTAGCTTCTGAATTCATTTATTTCTTGGTTGCGCAACTTTGTGGAATATCGGATCGGTATTTCCGTCCGTCTGTCCGTGTGTGCGTCCGCCCTTACAATTTTTTGTTTGCGGGCTGTAACTTTGTCATGCATTGAAGGATTTTCAAATTACTTGGCACAAATGTTCAGCACATCAAGGCGATGTGTCGCGTGCAAGACCTACGTCCCTACTTCAAAGGTCAATTACATACTTAGAGTTTGAAAGTAATGGAATCCTCTATATATGCACACATTCGTGTCCGCACTGTAACTTTGTCATGCATTAAAGGATTTTCAAATAACTTGGCACAAATGTTCAGCACATCAAGACGATGTGTCGCGTGTAAGACCAACGCCCCTACCTCAAATGTAAAGGTCTCACTTAGAGTTTGAAGGTAATGGAATCCTCTATATATGCACACATTCGTGTCCAGACTGTAACTTTGCCATGCATTGAAGGATTTTAAAATAATTTGGCACAAATGTTCAGCACATCAAGAGGATGTGTTACATGCAAGACCCCTACCTCAAAGGTCAAGGTCACACTTTGAGTTTGAAGGTAAAGGAATCCTGTATATATGCATACATTATAGTCCGGACTGTAACTTTGTCATGCATCTTGGCACAAATGTTCAGCACATCAAGACGATGTGTCGCGTGCAAGACCTACGTCCCTACTGTCACGTAAAGTTGTATATACATGTTAGACGCGCCATTATTAGCGTCACGTTATCGTGACGCGCTCTATTTGTATTATGTTTTGTATGACGTCTATGACGTCACTTGTACTTCCGGCGTAAGAGTAAACAGTCAACGTAAAACGTTTACCATCGTTCTGATTTATTTCTTGTCTACACGACATTTTGGTGCCGTGACGAAACACAATCAACGATATCTATGGCATCTAAACTACGCTCTATCCAGAAAGGCCACAAAGGTGCAGTTACACGACTTCTGTCAAAATTCGAGACAATTCAACGGGAGGCAGTCGATTACGAAGAGTTGCAGACGATCGAAAATTCACTGCGACAGAAACAGCAGACGATCACCGAGATCCATGAAAAAATTCTAGACTCGATCCCGGAAGATGAAGAGGAACAAATTGAAACAGAGATTCTAGATCATGACGAATATATCTATACGTTAAAGACCAAGATACAGAAAATATCAAGTTTTAAAAAGGTAACACTTTCAAATCTTAACGTAAACTCTCCGTCTTTTCGTGTCTCTATTTCCGGTGAATCATTCCAGACCGACCAGCCATGATAACTAAGAGAATGCGTCGCAACATATCCCCACCCACTCACACAGCTCTGTATACCACAGGCTACCTAAGCTAGATTTGCAGAAGTTTGATGGGAACATCCTTGATTGGCAGTCATTCTGGTATTCTTACGAATCAGCTATTCACACGAACCCTTCACTGAGCGGTGTACAAAAATTCAACTACCTTAAATCGTCATTGAGAGCAGAAGCTATGCAAACAATAGCGGGATTTGCTTTAACTAATACGAACTATGACAAAACAGTGTCATTATTACATGAAAGGTATGGACAGAAAGATAAAATTATACAAACGTATATGAAAGCATTGCTTGAAGTTCCAGCCCCGGTGTACACTGTAACCAGTCTGAGGAAATTTTATGATACTACGGTAACTTATATCAGGGGATTAGATTCACTTAGTCAGAGCGAGAGTACATACGGATCACTTCTCACCCCCGTCATTCTTCAAAAGTTACCACCAGAGGTTAGAACAAATATTACACGTGCGCACGGAACATTGTCTTGGTGTTTAAATGACTTGATGCAGTGTTTATTGAATGAAGTGAATATTCTGGATGCTGGCAATACACTGAAAACCCCTCAAGATTTTTTGGCTACAGCAACGTTTATGACAAAATCAGACACTCGCAAACCGGATCGTAAATCTGCACCTAGATCAAATGTAAATTATGCAAAGGTAAAAACATGTGTATATTGTAAAGGAACGCACTTGAGTACAGACTGTGTAAAAGTTAAAGATCGTGAACAGAGACTATGCATTGTAAAGGAAAAGCAGCTTTGTTTCAACTGCCTAGGAAATCACAAAGTAACAGACTGTAAATCAAGATTCAAATGCAAGGTATGCTCGCGTAAGCATCATACTAGTTTGTGTGAAGGAGAATCTACGGTCAAACCTACAGAAGAAAGCTCTGATACTCACAACGCGAAGAAAAGCCTAGTAACATCTTATTTGATGAAGGTTCTCAGAGTTCTTTTGTTACTGAAGGCCTAGCCCAGAAACTTCAGCTTCAGCCAACCGGAAGTGAAACCCTATGTCTATCGGGTTTTGAAGATAGAGAGAGACGCGTGCGACACTTGGATACAGTCACAATATATTTACAAACATCAAAGTGCAACATCCCGATCAAAGTTCTCATTGTGCCTGAAATATCCGTACCACTAAAAACTTACCAGAAACACGTAGGTCACCACACATACCTGAAAGGGCTCAAACTTGCACATCCCATGTCAGCAGACGAAGATTTTGAAATAGAAATATTAGTTGGCGCTGATCACTATTGGGACGTGGTTCAAGATAAACTAATTAGAGGAAACGGACCTACAGCTATACAATCTAGAATCGGATATCTTCTGTCAGGACCGCTGAACACGAAAAATCAGAAACAATCATCACCACTTCCGGTGTCTATGATGAACGTGATGACTATGCACGTGCAGGAGGAAGTGAATTTAGAAAAGTTCTGGGAAATAGAATCATCAGGCATAGAACAAAACAAGAATGCAGACTATGATGAATATACCAGACAATATCACGAAACATGCATTACGTACGACAACGACCAATATGTTGCCAAGTTACTATGGAAAGATAACCATTCATCACTACCTAGTAATGAACTGATAAGCCGTCGTAGAACAGTAAATGTTATCAACAGGCTGAGAAAAGAACCGAAACTACTACAAAATTATAATGAAATAATTACTGAACAGGAGAATAAAGAGTTTATAGAAAAGATTGCAGACGACCCATCATACGTTGGTGTGAAAGTACATTACATTCCCACCACCCTGTTAAGAAAGACTCCGCAACCACGCCTATACGAATTGTCTACGACTGTAGTTGTAAGTCAACACGAAATTCCCCGAGCTTGAATGATTGCCTGATGAGTACTCCACCACAACTGAATGACTTGACGGCCATATTATTACGCTTCCGGTACCACATGTTTGCCGTCTCCACAGATATTGAGAAGGCATTTTTGAACATCAGTTTGCATCCTGACGACCGTGACGTCACTAGATACGGCATACCGTTTCAAAAAAACAAAAATAATATCAAACAGGGAATGCCACGCACCAAAAACGCAGCCTCCCCAAAACGAGCCCCACAGCACCCAGAAGTGCACACACACACACACACACACACACACACACACACACACACACACACACACACACACACACACACACACACACACACACACACACACACACACACACACACACACACACACACACACACACACACACACACACACACACACACACACACACACACACACACACACACACACACACACACACAATCCCTGCTAGGTGAATCTCTAACACACGCAATGGAAACAAAAGGCATGGTGTGTAAAACACAAAAATGCTCGTGTATAAATATATAAAAAGCAAACCTTGAGAACCAAAAAAACGTATGTACTCAATGCCTTTGCAGAAGGCAGAGTACCAAGAGAAACACCCTTAAGGGCCCGACGAAACAGGCCAGAGGACAGAAATCAAAACAGTTTCGTCCCAGTGGGATTTAAAAACTGTCCATCACAGAGTCCTCCCCCTCTTCCGTCAGACACAATCAAAGAGGGAAGCATAGCGTCCAACTGTAAACGGGTTGAACACCAAACATGCGGTGTGTCTCAAAACAGTAGGGTCGTAACCTCTTTTAACAAAACGTTTTATAATTTTAGCAAATACAGTTGGAAAATTGCCATGACCCAAAATCTTACGAAGTCAAGTCAAGTCTATACTGTTTGGAGCAACGTGCTCACCATTTATACTGAATGCAACTATTATGAAGCACCTGAACTTACACCCACATTACGTAGTAGAACGTATCAAAGAAGGGTTATACGTAGATAACATACTTACAAGCATACCCGATGAGCCTACTCTACTTGATTTCTACACTAACAGCAGAAACCTATTCCAGCAAGCTTCTTTTAACCTGAGATCCTGGAGCACAAACAACACTGTGCTACGAAAAAACATCAAATTCGACGGAGTCAGTGATAAAGACAAAATTACTAAAGTGTTGGGCATGCGCTGGAACTCTATCACTGATGAACTGTTGTTCCCACAAAGAGTAAAATCAATATTAAATGACTCTCTCTTGACAAAACGTGAAATACTGAAAGAATCGTCGTCCATTTATGATCCACTAGGATTACTTAGCCCGATCACTGTTAAAGGCAAGATACTGATGCAGTTGCTATGGAAACGAAAGTTTGAATGGGACGAAGTACTGCCAGAAAACATTATAACAGAATGGTGCAAGATAAGAGAAGACATAGCTAAAGCTACCGGAACAACGTTCAGCAGACGATACTTTCCTACCTTTACACCCACTGACGTAACACTTCACATATTTACCGATGCTAGTACAAAGGCATATGGAACATGCGCATATCTCGTTTCTAGAACCCAGAGCACTCTCATCATGTCAAAGAACAGAGTAACCCCAGTAAAACAACTTACTGTACCGAAACTTGAATTGTGTGCAGCACTCACTGGAGCTAAACTTTGTCGACACATTAGTTCGACAATAAAATGCAATAAAGTATATCTATGGAGTGACAGTCAGATCGTGTTGAAGTGGATATCTTCACATAAATCACAGCCATTATTTGTAGCTAATCGCGTGAAGGAAATACGGGAGCTGACTGATGGGTTTCAGTGGAGATATTGTCCAACAGATTCGAACCCTGCAGACCTTTTGTCGAGAGGACTTTCTTATGAGAAGTTTCGAAGCAACATATTGTGGATGAATGGCCCCGACTGGCTGACAGATGAATCTACATTTCCCCGAAGTGACTTGAAAGTCACTACTGATGACAATATTGAAATCGACATCACAAATCATATCAACGAATTAGCAGTATTGACAACAACACAAGACAACCCAGGTATGCTAGAAATAATAGACATCCAGAGATTTAGCTCATACTGTAAGATACTTCGAGTTACATCATACATACTGCGGTTTATTAACAACTGTAGAAATGATCTTAAGGCACGTGGATCTCTAGAATCGCACGAGATCAACGCAGCAGCCAGACAGCTGATAAAGCACGTGCAATACCGGCATTACCTCGATGTGAAACAGTACCTCTTCAAGAGTAGAAGAAACAGTACTTCAACACCAAGTCTAGTTAGACAGCTAGATCTTTTTCTAGATGACAACAAATTAATTCGTTGCGGTGGAAGAATAGCAAATGCACCGTTACAAGATTGCACGAAATTCCCATACCTCCTTCCATCCAGAGATAGATTAACAGACCTGATTTTTATGGATGCACACATTACACACATGCATTCCGGCATAGAAAGCACTGAAACATTTCTTCGCCAAAAGTTTTGGATTCCATGCATTCGTCAACGTGTCCAGAAAATTGTTCGCTCGTGCGTCACATGCCGTAAGGTTACAGGTAAACCATATCAGGTTCCTGACCCCCCGCCGTTGCCTAGCGACAGACTAAAACATGCGCCACCATTCACAGTAACAGGAGTGGACTTTACCGGAGCACTAACAGTAAAGACATCAGGAGGAGACCTACAAAAAGCCTACATCTGTCTCTTCACGTGTGCCAACACGCGGGCAGTTCATTTAGAGACTGTGCCAAACATGACACTTGACTAATTTATTTTGGCTCTAAGGTGTTTTATCAGCAGAAAAGCAATTCCAACTATCATTATGTCCGACAACGCCATGGCATACATCGGTACCGCCAAAGTATTGAAAGAAGAAATTCTAGGAACGCACGGAATTACATGGAAATTCATTCCTCAACATGCACCCTGGTATGGCGGCTGGTGGGAAAGGCTTATTGGTATAACTAAAACATGCATCAAGAAAGTTCTTGGGAAGGCATTAGTGAGCATGGAAGTTCTGCAAACAATTATTGCCGAAGTAGAATGTATCGTCAATGACCGCCCACTTACACATACATCATCAGATCCATCAGATGAAGAACCACTTACCCCGTCCCATCTATTGTATGGACGCAGAATAACTTCTCCTATTTACCCAGATGATAAAGACTCCACAATAGAAGACACATCACATGATTCTGTAAACAAACTCTACAGATTTAAGTCTGCAACGCTGGAACACTTCTGGTCGAGCTGGGAACACGAATATCTCACTTCTTTAAGAGAATTTCATAAGATGTCCGGTAACCATGGCGACACTGTGATGAATGATGACGTGTTACAGATACATGACACCAGCTTACCGAGAAATCGCTGGTCCATAGGAGTCATAGAAGATGTAATTGTCGGTAAAGACGGTCTAATCCGAGCAGCCAGAGTCAGATCCAGACATTGAATTACAATGCGACCAATTGCCAAACTGTATCCACTGGAGGTTAAATAAACTCACCCACGTGATGCACGTGATAATGACTATTCGTGATGTTTTATCTGAGTAATATAGTGATTTTACACAATTCTTATTTAATAACTCTACAGTGAATTCTTAAGAAACTTCGGGCAGTGATAATATTGAACCAGAGACAAAAGTATACTATGAAACTACTTCAGGAATATGCGTTTTCGGTTTCACTATAATATACTGGTTCGTGTAATTTAATCAATTCTTTAAAAGTGCAAGACTTTCTATTTACATCATAGAGATTTTGGTGAGAACATTCATAGTTTTTTGCAAAGCTTTTCAGAAATTTGCATTTTTCAGTGTTGCAACTTTCTTTCGCGCCCCCTGAGTGTCACGTAAAGTTGTTTATACATGTTAGACGCGCCATTATTAGCGTCACGTTATCGTGACGCGCTCTATTTGTATTATGTTTTGTATGACGTCTATGACGTCACTTGTACTTCCGGCGTAACAGTAAACAGTCAACGTAAAACGTTTACCATCGTTCTGATTTATTTCTTGTCTACACGACACCTACCTCAAAGGTCAAGGTCACACTTAGAGTTTGAAGGTAATGGAATCCTCTATATATGCACACATTCGTGTCCGGACTATAACTATGTCATGCATTGATTGATTTTAAAATAACTTGACACAAATGATCAGCACATCAAGCCGACGTGTCGCATGCAAGACATGCATCACTACCTCAAAGATCAAGGTCACACTTAGAGTTTATAGGTCATGGAATCCTGTATATATGCATACATTTTTGTCCGGACTGTAACTTTGTCATGCATCGATTGATTTTAAAATAACCTGTCAAAAAGTTTCAGCACATCAAGACAATGTGTCGCGTCCCTAACTCAAAGGTCAAGGTCACACTTAGAGTTTAAAAGTAATGGAATACTGTATGCATGGTAACTCTGTTATGTATGGAAGGATTTTAAAATTACATGGCACAATTGTTGAGCACTTTGAGAGGACACAGACTGTGAGACACCTCTTTCGGGGGTATTTGTCACTTGTGAGGGACAGCTCTTGTTATATGATAATGCTTCATTTTGATAAGTTTGCATTTTCAAATCTACTTCAAAGTATAAGACGGTATGCAAAAAAAGTTTCTATCGTGATACATTTGGTTCAAATAGAAATATCCGTAACCTCGGGTAACCGTTTTGCGGGAACTCGGCAGAGCCTCGTTCCCTCCAAAGAAGTTACCCTCGGTGACGGATATTCCGATCTGGAAAGCGTGCTCATGACAGAAACTATTAATCCGTCACCTCTGGTAACTGTTTTCGGGAACTCGACAGCCTTGTTCCCGCCAAACCAGTTGCCATCGGTGACGGATATTTCGATCTGAACCGCGTGCTCACGACAGATACTATTTCTTTTCTTTTATTAGCTCACCTGACTTTGCTAGGATGAGCTTTCCTAATGGATGAATGTCCGTCGTCCGTCAACATTTTGATTTAAACGACATCTCCTATGAAGCCACTGGGCCAATGTTGATGAAACTATGCAGGGATGTTCCTTGCATGAAGCTCTACCAAAATTATTCAAAGAATTCCATAATGCTAAGTAACATTCCAAATAGCTAAGCTCTGCCTGCCTGCCTGGTTTCCCTATATAAGCCTATGTGAAATTAAGCAACCTCACCCCTCCTGGAAAGGTTTAATTTTGACCCCAGGGTCATGATTTGAACAATCTTGGTAGAGGTCAACTAGGCATTTCTATATGCCAAACATCTAATCTCAAGGCCTTGCGGTTTCAGAGAACAAGATTTTTAAAGATTTTCCGATACAAGCCTATGTAAAATCAAGTGATCCCCGGGCGGGGTTAATTTAGACCCCAGGGTCATGATTTGAACAGTCTTGGTAGAGGTCCACTAGCCAATGCTACATGCCAAATATCTAAGCTCTACGCCTTGTGGTTTCAGGGAAAAAGATTTTAAAAGTTTTTCCTATATAGCCTATGTAAAACCAAGTGACCCCCGGGCGGGGTCAATTTTGGTCCGGTGGTCATAATTCGAACAATCTTGGTAGAGGTGCACTAGACAATGCTACATGCAAAATATCTAAGCTCTAGGCCTTGTGGTTTAGGAGAAGAAGATTTTTTAAGTTTTTTCTATATAAGCCTATGTAAAACTAAGTGACCACCCACGCAGGGTCAATTTCAACCCGGGGGTCATAATTTGAACACTCTTGGTAAAGGTCTACTAGATAATGCTACATGCCAAATATCTAAGCTCTAGACCTTGCGGTTTCAGAGAAGAAGATTTTTCCTATTTGTTGCCATAGCAACCAGAGTTCTGCGTGGAGTGGAATTGCAAAGTTTCATCAACATTGGCCCAGTGGTTTCAGAGGAGAAGTCGTTTGAAGGAAATGGAGGACGGACGTACGACGGACCCCGGACGGAATGCGATTCTAATAGCTCACCCAGGCACTTTGTGCCAGGTGACCTAAAAATAGGAAAAACTTTAAAAAGCTTCTTCTCTGAAACCACAAGGCCTAGAGCTTAGATATTTAGCATGTAGCATTGTCTAGTGGACCTCTACCACGATTGTTCAAATTATGAGCCTTGGGTCAAAATTGACCCCGCCCGGGGGTCATTTGGTTTTACATAGGCTATATAAAAAAATCTTGTTCTCTGAAACCACAAGGCCTAGAGCTTAGATAGTTGGCATGTAGCATTGCCTAGTTGACTCCTACCAAGTTTGTTCAAATCATGACCCCTGGGTCAAACTGACCCAGCCCGGGGGTCTCTAGATTTTACATAGGAAAAACTTTAAAAGTCTTCTTTTCTGAAGCCACAAGGCCTGAAACTTAGATAGTTGGCATGTATCATTGCCTTGTGGATCTTTACCAAGATTGTTCAAATCATGACCCCCGGGTGAAAATTAACCCTTCCCGGGTGGGTAGTCACTTGATTTCGCATAGGCTTATATAGGGAAAACTTAAAAAACCCACGAGGCCCACAGGCAGAGCTTAGATATTTGGAATGTTACCTAGCATTGTGTAGTGGACCTCTACGAATTATGTTAAAATCATGACCCCTTGTATTATTGGCAATTGATATACAGGTGAGCGATATAGGGCCATCCTGGCACTCTTGTTATTTATTTGTTGGGTGTTATGTTAAGAGACAAGGGATCACAGCGGACAAAATAAGTAAAAATATTTGGTTTGCAATACCTTTTTCTATTGTAGATCAGCGTTAAACTTCGGTCTCCGTCTTTCGCGTTGAATGGATGGTGTTTTGGGTTTTTAGAGATGTTTGCAGCTTTAGGTTGTTTTCCTCGTAAAATCTTATCATAATACCACTGAGGCGAACCGGCATACAGTGCGTTGTTTTACTTTCTTTATATGATTGATTTGTAGACATCAAACATTCAGAGAAATAACTTTAAAGAAAAAAAAATCGCCAGGGGTTCGGACGTAATTCATGTATCTCGGGTTTTCAAGCGGAGTTGTCGGAATAAGACGTTTGTTTTGTTATCGAAGACGAAAATTTAAGTAAGTAAATGTTTACATGTATTTGTCATTCGTTCGAATTGCTAACACGTCCGTTCCTTAACCGTATGTAATTACTGAAATCGGCATATCTGTTTTGAGTCCTAGATTGAAGAACAAAAAAGTTATTGAAGGAACAAATTGGTTGGTAGTGGTCAGGCTTGGATTTTGTGTCGCATTTTCCCCATGTCTGGACCAGGAACGTAAAATATACAGGGATAAGCAACGGGTAGCGATAATCAATAAAGCATTGGAATATGTGTGTCGTGCCGACAGCTTACCTGTCGCCTTATCAAGTTAATCGAACGCATATCGCAAATTGGCCGATATCGAAGTACCCCTATCGTACTATTTAACCGATAGCGTCAACATCTTTTTTTTCAATTTTATTCAAATGTTCAGTACATAACCCAAAAATGTTTTTTCCCTATAGCTATGTAAAAATTTACTTACTAAATTGATATTAGAATCGAAATATTTTGAGTTAAACACGGATATTCTACGATTTTCGGCGTTGCAAAAAGTTCGCTGATACTTTTTTCATGAACCTCATGTCAAACATCTAAGCTGGTTACTCAAACAATTCTTAACCGATTTTCTTTAAATTTACTGCAATTTATCATGAAATGTTTTTCCTACGTCCCAATATAAAAATTTTCTACAAAAATAATAGATTAATGCAATATTGCAAGTTCTAAAAGCAGGCGGCGCGCACTCCCGTAGTTTCGCGCGATGATTTCACGTAATTTTTGTCGAGCCGCTTGCGAAAGCTCGATATAGTTGTCCAAATGGCAGTTCGGGTATGTGCGTGCGTGCGTCAGTGCGTGCGTGCGTGTGTCCGTCCGAGTTTGGTTTGTCCGGAGCATATCTTCTTCATGCATGGAGGGATTTTGATGTAACTTGGTACAAATGTTCACCATCATGAGACGGAGTGTCATCCACAAGAACCAGGTCCCTAGGTCTAAGGTCAAGGTCACACTTAGAGGTGTAAAGTCAAATTCAAGAATGACTTTGTCCAGAGCATATCTTCTTCTTGCATGGAGGGATTTTAATGTTACTTGGCACAAATGTTCACCACCATGAGACGGAGTGTCATGCGCAAGAACCAGGTCCCTAGGTCTAAGGTCAAGGTCACACTTAAAGGTTAAAGGTCAAATTCAAGAATATCTTTGTACGGAGCATTTCTTCAAGCATGGAGGGTTTTTGATGTAACTTGGCACAAATGTTCACCATCATGAGCTATCCTTGTTTTTTAGAATTACTTCCCTTTGTTGTTACTATAAATAGCTTATATTGTAACTTTTTTATTACTTGCCGTAGAGTAAAATCGAGACCACTTTTCTGTGGTACAACATGCATGTTACATCCGATATTTAGGTGTATTTTGACCTATCTCTTCTTGGTAAGGAGTTAGCCCTTTTGACACCTGGCGGCTCGACATGTTGCACGTGGGCATCTAGTTTAAGTTAACTGTCAATATTTACGATTCTTCTATAGATATTCATAAAGCAAGCATTCAATGTTTTTCATGATTATAAATATGTAGTCACTCTAACAAATTACTGTAATTTTTTTTATTTCAAGTTAAAATTTCGAGCAATCCGCGATCTTTTTACTTTATATTTGCGCTCCACTGCCAATGCAGTTCATTTATGTCACAATAAAGACACAAGATAGATGTGGATTGAAAATGTCTGACATCTAACCAATGTCAGACGTTTTATTAAAAAGTAATATTATTTACTAATCAAAACATAGTAAAAAAAATAGTTTTATGGATATAAAAATGTGACATAAAGAAACCCCTATGTCTACCAAGACTAGCAGCATAAGCAACAAACTATTAATGTGACATCCCGGAAACCAAGGATGATATTGCAGTGTGACTCTGAGACTTAGACTTGTAATGCAGAAGTCTCTAGACATTGATGGTATGTGCCTTAACAATGTAAGAAATACAAAAACATCTATAGAATTTGTATGTGGTACACTTAGAGATCAAGGAAGGAAACAACAGCATGATAAACAATTGCACATGATAGCATTAAACAGATCAAACAAATGACATGCATGTCAATAATGAAAATATGACTACTCTAACAAAATAGCATCTTTTCCGAAACAGAAAGAGATGCAACGTATAACAAAAGAAGAAACTGTAGACACACCCCAATGTCTACACTATACATAAAGAATGTAGACACACCCCGATGTCTACAATATCTTTGTGCCTGAGAGATTTGTATGAACATTTTACAGATGTAAATAACAAGCAATATAATGCATTTTGTAGTTAAAGTAAGTACCATACGAAAATATCAAAGCTGTGTAAAAGATGTAAATGGTCTATTGGATTTCAATAAAATATTACGAGAGCTGAACAGTTGGCATGTATAACATGAAAATGAGATGAGGCATAAATTGAGCAAAAAGGACACTAGGTGTAATTGTAAAAAATAATGTTACATAGCGTAAAAAGAATTGTTAAGCAGCTATGGTTAAGCTCGAGGAGATATTTTTGATGCCTATTGTAGGTTAACTTAGAAACAGTGTGGTTTGGAAGTCTGGAAAACACACCCCAATGTTTTCCCTTTGCATATTTCCATTCATAAGATTTGCACTATGATGCCATTTTTAGATTTGGAATTCTGATGTATCGTCTGAAAGCATGAGATTTCCAACGCCCCATTTTCATTACTTCAGTCTCAGGTAAGGTATGCCAGATATTATTGCTTGGGTGCAAGCCCCATTCTGAAACTGTGTGGCTTGTACAGTTTAGGTGATAACTTTGAAAATGATAATAGGTCATTAAAAACATTTCTAAAGCGCGCCAGAGTAATGGGTTCTTGGGTAGACGAAATAAAAAGAGGACCATCCGAGTTACCTCTCAGAGAGAGATACGATTTCAAAGAAGTGACTGGACAGGGAGCTTTTTGTGAAAGGATAACAATGTTAAAGGGTTTGTCAGACTTCCTCATTTTGTGGCAATGGAGTTGTAAATGGATTGATGAAGAAACCAGAGCAACATGACCAAGCTGTACAACTTTGTTGTAATTATTAAGTTTAGCTGGGAGAAGTTCTCCCATTCTGAAGAACCCATGAAAGGCAACAAGAATAATGGCTCGGTATAGAACACGTAAAAAACGATTAGTCACAAACAGCTGCTTATTCGCATCTAATAGCGTTCTGATATGATGTTGTAGGAGAGGTAGACGCGAATCGGTTCGGCAGCGTAGTTTACGACAACCAAGTATCATTCGACGTATTATGAACGTGCTACAAGGGTCGTCAAAATCCGAGACCAAATGAAAATATGATATTGCAGAAAGGTGAATACTAATAGTAGAAGGAGCGAACTGTATGGAGTGCAGATGGTCTACAAATAATGACACTGTATCGGAATTTGCTGGAAGACAACTTGTAGAACGGTGTAGAGATTCAACAAAATTCGAGAACCGCTCCCAAAACCGTGCATAAGATCTTCTAGTGGTATCGGCTAAGGAAGAGGTAATCAAATGTTGTCTCACTTCTTTAGAAGCATCTTTGGTGACATATCTAGAGGTATTGCTGTTGGGTCTTTGTCTAGGTACGGTGCTAGGCTTAAAGCTTCATCTACCTGAAAGCGGGAAAGTTTGTCACAAATAGTATTCTTTGATGTGGCTATGTGGGATGACTGAAAACAGAAATTGAGTTCTAAAGCCTTCAGTACAATGATACGAATGAGGTGCATCATTGTTGAGTCCTTTGATGTCTGTTTATTGAGACAGTATACTACGGCCAGGTTATCACAAACAAAACAGACATTTTTGTTTTCCCACAGGTGACCAAATAGGAAAAACAGCAAGAGCAATTGGGTACAGTTCTAAAATATTAATGTGATGTACTTTAACTTCTTCGGGAAAGGCACCAAATGTCCAAGATGACTCATGAGTGCAAGCGAAACCTTTCGTACTTGCAGCATCTGAATGAAGTTTCAAGGTGACAGAAGAGACAAATCTGTCATTTGTCAACAGGGTACAGCCATTGTATTGTTGTAGGAATGTAAACCAAAGGTTAAGGTCTGTTCGACTGTCTTTGGTTAGCTTAATGTAGTGGTGACCCTTGGTTTTGCCAATTGTGAGATCATATAGTCTACGGAGGAAACAACGTCCTGGTTTAATGACCTTACATGCAAAATTTAAATGACCGATAGCAGATTGTAACTGCTGAAGAGTGACTTTTTTCTTGTTTTTTAATCTGCAGCAAGATTTGTTTTAGCTTTGCGACCTCGTCGAAAGGAAGACTGGCAATAAGGGTGCAGGTATCAATGTGAATGCCATGTACTACTATTTGAGTTGTTGGCATCACTGTCTTTTCATGTTTGATTGGGATACCAATATCTTTGGCTAAACTTATGAAGGCATCAAGAGCTATCTGGCATTCAGATGACTGTGGGGCCCTAACAAAAATGAAATCATCAATGATGTGAGACACTTTGGAGATATTGCCTTTGTTCTGTAAGATCCACTGAATACTTTGTGGTAAGGATTCAAATATAACTACCGAAGAAGAAGCTCCCATAGGTAAGACAGTATCGAAATGATAACGACCCTGGAAAGTAAATCCTAGCTTATGATAATCTAAAGGCGAGATTGGGATGATACGGAAGGCTTCTTCAATATCAACCTTAGAGACCAGGGAATTCCTCTCAGATTGAAGGACTAAAGCGGATACATGATCAAAGGTTTCTAAGGTGACAGTGGAGTTTTCTTTAGGTATCATCGAGTTTACAGAAGGTTTTCCTCTAGAAAAGGACAGGTCATGAATGAGACGGTAACTGTTTATGACCTTTTTAGGTACAACACCAAGGGGACTGCACACAGAATTGGGTAAAGGTGGAGACAGGTATGGCCCTTTGATACGTTTAACAGCAATCTCCTTGTTTATCTTATCTTGAACAAAATCATGGTGTTCTAGAGTAGAACGGTGATTTGTCGCCGCCCTAGCTGTGATGGGACCCACGGTGCCCAAAGGAAAACCTACAGTAAAACCGGCTACCAATTTAGAGATTTTACTTTTATCATAACCTGTCAGATACCAAGCTAAACGCCTGGCTGAAATTGGACTAGGTAGCTGGAAGTTATTCCTTTTTGGACTTGGGATGGTGTTTGGCATTGTCGGGTGGTAACCTTTGGCTAGGGGGCTTGTTGCATTTAGAGGCACCATGGTTAAGTCCTTCACAGTTGGCACATTGGTGAATGACGCTGCATTTCTGTTTAGGGCAGGAGTTAAGACGTTGGTAGTCCCAACAGTATCCTCTGCGGAACATGATATGGGGTGGAAGTTTGGGTGATGAACTGTAGGTGTTGCTGTTTGAGCCTTGGGTGTTGTAGGGACGAAAATTAGAGGTTTGGGCTATACAGCAATGCAAATATGTTTCTGTGTGTATGGTGCCCCAAGATACAGGAGACACAGCGCGTAACTGACGAAACTTTTCGTCATAAAGTTGCCAATGGCGGGTGTGATTTGCCAAATTCTGGATTATGGTCATGTATTGAAATAGCTGGGAGCTTTCATCTTGGTATTTAGATGTGTATACTTCTGCATAAATTTGAAAGGCCCTACACCATGAAAGAATATTGCTTATTTGTTTAGGTGCAGATTTCTGGACAGACGTTACTGTCTCAGACATTGTTTTCTTGATAGTTGTCGTTTCTGACGACGAATGTTTTTAGTAGAGGTATGCCAAGTCAACATATTGCATATTTAAAATTTTCTCTCGCAATTTCTTGTCAACAGGTGGGTGAACAGCCGAAAAAGTACCCAAATCGACAGATTCCCCAGAGTGGCCAGCCCTAGTGACAGGACCTGTGCAGTTATCTTCCATCTCAGAGCTAGACCCCTCTGAGGAATCATCCGAGCTAGGGGCTGTATCACTACCTGAGTCAGATGTGACTACACATCTCTCAACACCAGTACCATCCTCCCGTTGATTTGCCGGTATCCTCAAGTCATCATCGCTTTCATTGTCAGCATCGTTTATGAGGTCTTTGATTTCTTTCATCATAGCTTTGTCTTTCACTATGGCGCTGGCGATAATTGTGGCCATCCGACTGCCCTTGTGCTTCGTATTACTTCGACGGCCATGCGATCTACGTTTCCTGCCTCAGAAGGGCGAATTTTGGACATCCTGAAACATGTTTTTGTAATTAGGCGAAAGCTATGTGCTGTACTAAGAAAAAAAAATAGCAATAATATAAATTTACTTGTTATAAATTTCATGTCGGTGGTCAAGGACCCAGATAAATAGAAGTTTATTACAAAATAACCTTGGTACACCCCAATACCAAAGACGTGCAAACAAGTGACCATATCTTGGCTCAGAATAAGCACCTTTGTTAAATCTTGTACAATTTATGGTAGATAAAAGTTGAAAATAGCTCCAAGATTAGGAAACTGATATTCAATACTCATAATGAAACATTCTCATACCACGTAAAAACGCACATGTGTGCAAGCCGCACAGAAGCTTAGGTGTATAAAAGATGCATGAAGACATAAGCCACACAAAGGCATAAGTGTGTAACATTAAAACGCACAAGGCGTAAGTGTATAAAAGACGCACATAAGGCGTAAATGTATAAAAGCCGCACAAAGGCGTAAGCCGCACAAAGGCGTAAGTGTATTAAAACGCACAAAGGCGTAAGCCGCACGAAGGCGTAAATGTATAAAAGACGCACAGAGGCGTAAGTGTATTAAAACGCACAGAGGCGTAAGCCGCACAAAGGCGTAAGTGTATGAAAGCCGCACTAAGGCGTAAAGTGCACTAAGGCACAAGGGAAAAACAAGAAAAACTGTGATACTACGTATCACAGCGGGCCAAGAAAGAAAGCTTTCATGTAAATATTTTGAAATTGGAGATGCAAATAAACTTTACAGACTTTTTAACAGAGACCGAATAAATCTACCCTCTAGGATACTTGACTATCTGGTTTGTGCATTTACAATTTAGTAACTCTTTCTCAGTGTATCATTTATGATTTAAAAAAGAAACGAAATCATATTCATGAAAAAGCTTTAAATAGTGTTTATGCTCTTTCCGTTGTTTTTCTCCCATTAGATTGTATATACGAGCCCTATTTTCATTCAGCGTTAATTAAAACAAAGTTAACACAGCAATATTATAATATGTTCTCCATTATGTTCCATTAAGATGATTCTCAGAA
Source organism: Saxidomus purpurata (assembly GCA_022818135.1). Classification (NCBI taxonomy): domain Eukaryota; kingdom Metazoa; phylum Mollusca; class Bivalvia; order Venerida; family Veneridae; genus Saxidomus; species Saxidomus purpurata. The sequence continues at coordinate 148,505 of JAFMSR010000024.1, read as the reverse complement.
TACAATACTATTCCTGCCTCTATCCTCATCCCCTGATTTAAATAGACTGTCAGTGACTATACAATGATACTTCCATTCAAAAACAAATGAAGTGTGATTGTAAATTTTAAACTATAAAAATCGAGTCATAGTAACGTAATGGACCCACTTTACCCGATACCGGAAGACACCGGCATGTTTGACCGGTATCGGTTTTTATACTGGCCGAACAATAAAACTTTTCACTACTTATTAGACGTTACATAAGCATATAACATAATTTGTCGTTTTACATGGATAAAGGATAGAAATATCAATTATTTGAAATTTTAAAGCTGCACAATGAACAGTGGTTTAACCCATTCTTTATCGGAACTTCCTAGGCGATTTTCATAACATTTTGTTCAAAGAACTATACACTACTTCACCTACATGATACATTTTCCAACCACGTATTAAATATAGCGGGCCGCTGCTGCGGCCCGCAATAACCGCATCACATACAACCTTTTCCTTCTCCTGTCTATTGTACTATCTCTCAACTGACTTGTATCGTGATCTGTCTTGTCACCAACACACTACTTAAACCTGGTATTTGCGATTTACCTAATGAATATCTGAAATGTAAGTTTATAAGGAAATAAAATAAATGTAAAAATATTATGTGTATATATGAACAGTACATCCAAATAGCCTAACAAGATTTAAGGTGGTTTTCAGCGAACAAGAGAGCCCCTCTAACCGAGCTGTAGTAGCGAGGCATACCCCGATCATTGTCTACGTGGATGCCATCTGCAGCTACATAATCTGTCAGAAAACGTCTATTGTAGTTGTTTCTGGAATGCAACCAAAAAATTAAAGAAGGTTGGGAGGAACATACATCTTGTAGCAGGCGATTTGATTGATCCACCCTACGGTTGAAGTTTCCAGCAATTCTCCGGTATAGTATTTCTGAAAAAAACAACGACTCGACAGCCATTATCAAGTAACTTGTGTGCAAGTTGAAGCATGCTTTGCACCAATTGGGCTGGCTCCACTTCAGGGTCACACAGGTCATTACTACCTATATCTATCAGGGTGATATGAACATTCAAAGCAGACACAAGATATGATTCTGGCCAAATGGATTTCTGATGGCTTGGGTCAATAACATTGCCACCGCTAACTCCATGCCAGAAGATCTGCAACCTGTCTGAATCCAGATTCATATTTAAGAGTTTATTCTCAAGACACCATCTCTGCAGCCTTCGTGTAAAAGAGTGACCTAAGATTAGAATATTAACAGTGGTTGGCATAGTTAATATCAGCAATTAGCAAGAAAAACAATAACAGACGAAAACCCACGCTGAAATCTGTCTAAAGTAGGTCACAGCCGCATTTCTTTGTTCTATCCGAAATTCAAGCTTATCCGTTATAAGTACGTAAATTATGACTACAATGAACGTCAGCTATGGAGAAATAAGAAACTACTGAAATTGATCAATTATAGGCTAAAGAGTAGCAGGAAAAATAGAAAATAAACGTGAAAATAGAAAATGAACGTGAAAAACTTCTCTGTAGTTTATCTAATGTTTTCTTCTCAGAACGAGGCAGCAATTATTGTAAGGAAAAGCATAAATGTCCGAAAGGATTAATAACAAAAGCAAAATGGCAGGGCCCCCATGTCCTGCTGCTATGAGCTCATGAAAATAATACTAGTTAACTGGCAAATATAAACTACTTAATATCATTTCACTCTATAAATTGTGGTTTTTCGTTCGCGGTTTCGCATGGAAAACAATATAAATTTATATTAACAGTTTCAACATTTAACATTGTTTGATTTCTGATTAATTTCAAGTAAATGATAATATATAGACAGTAATAATATAAATCATAAATTGAATTGAATTAAATTGATTAATTATTATAGAAATAAGAAATAAATGCACGTGAAAAGAATCATGTTAATTTTCTTTCAAACCGACTCGCAAATTTTAATTAGCCAATCAACCAATTACGTGATTGAGTCAAAGACCCTAAAACCTAACAGTCAAACTAAATTATGTTTGGTACGTTTGAACCTGTAGGTCATTTTCAAGAAAGAACTTTGTGGCGAATAAGAACAATAGAAATGTTAGCACAGTTGATTCGCACATCTTTAATCGTAGGTACTCATTTGAATTCCATGTTTTCGAGCATAAAGCTAGTCAGGGATCTTGTCAAACAGTCTAAAAATTTCTGTTTGACTACATGTTTTTTTTTATTTGCAATGGCTTAGAGCAGTAACAGTGACTTTTTACATTGGCATGACATCAATCTTGACGTCCTCTTAGAGGAATATACATGTGAAGACTCTAGCTCTAGTTCTAGTGACGAGTATCCTCCACTGTCCTAAAGTCGAGACTGTCCGAATTTCGAGAATGATTTGTTGTTCTCATTCTTTCTCGCGAGAATTTTGACTGCACATGTCAGACCTTTGAAAATTGTTTACAAACAATAACCCTTACGTGAAACAGTCTTTTTTCCAAATTCAATGTGATATTAAGCTGCTGATTTTGAGTGTATGTTAAACATGTAAAAACTAATGGTTTTTCTTATTACTTTTTATTGGTTCACTTCAGATCCCTCATTTCAGCCCCAAAGATGTATTTCTAGAAGTTTCGCTCATATTTGTGTTTTGTTGAAATCTTATCAATGGGGGTTTCCCGCCGAAATTCAGACTGCACTGCTAACTAGTTTATTTCAAACAAGGTCTTTCAAATAGTATGGTCCGGAAACGCCCTCTATAAATGTCTTATCGTACTGATAATCTTGTCTCGGTTATCGATTTTTACCTGGAAGCGTTTATCACGCCGTACATTTATCACGCCGAGCGAGTAAACTGGTATTTGTCCGATAGTTGTATGCAAAACTGCCCGTCATTGTGTCATTTAAATACCACATTTAATTTAAAAAATGGTATAATTGGAAAGCTGATGAAATTTTCTGTAAAACTGTGAAATTAAAACCTCTATATATAATTAACTATTACCTTTAACGCGAGTTAAACACGGTCTATGCTATTCCGTCTTACGCGTTTTAGCGATGGATGGTAATTTGACTCGCGATACTGGTCTTACAAAACTGTACGTTATTATGTTATAAAATAAAAAAACGAAAATCTAATTCATATCCGTTCAAAAATAACTCTTAATTTATATTTTAATTAGCAATTTTCCATCATTTGACCCTAAATATATAGTGAAAACCTGTGCACAAAATATCACCGTATCGCGAAAAAAAATCACCATTGACGCCATTTTTAGATTTTGAACGGATCTAACCGTCCCAGAAAATTAAAATACGGGTGAAATACGAAAATCTAAGACATAACAGACGTACATTAGACTTAAATCTATGAGAAAAAGATGTTACATCAATCCCATGAACACCATGCAAGTAGGAAAGAAGCGCTAAAATTAGGTCGGTTTTCAGCTTTCAGCCATTTTGTAAACAAAGCCGCCGCACCAAGTTACCTTTCCAATGCTAAAATCCACTTAAAAAGAGACATCGGGACAAAGTACTACCATTTTACGATAAGGGAATACTTACATTACATTAAGGATCACTTTGTTGGTCAGTTTGATTTGCAAAATATCGAGATATACGTAGATAAAAAGTGCCAATATTTTCTTTCTTTTTCCAAAATTACGAGTACCCGGATGTTTGTCACGTGATCCGAGGCAGCTTATTTATCGTATTACGCTCGTTTCCGGACCATACTATTTGAAAGACCTTGTTTCAAAGGATCGTATTGCCAATGGTTTTTAACAATCACTTGTGATATGAAACCAAATTTCCTATACAATTTTTATCTGTTTTGAAGGAAACTAATTATTTGCTAGGTACAAATTTCATTTTAAAACATCTAATGACCCTTGAAAGAGAACTGTTTCCGGTTGGGTGCGAGAGTCCTCAAGGGAAATAATTATTTTTGTTCTCTTTCAATGGTGGGTGGGGTAAACTGGAGAAAAAAGACCAACAAAATTTGTTCAGACATTTTTTAGTGATCTTTCATTTTCAAATGTTATTTCTATTATTTTTTATGTTATCATGAAAATATTTATCAAAAATACAGGAGAAAATCAAATTTTCTATCCTTGACCTTCTCTTGATGACGTAATACATTTACTCTCGTTTTAAGGTAAATTCAAAAATGGCGGCTGTCAAATAGCAGACGAGTAGGAAAACATATGTTTTCAATTGTCTCTTTTGGAATTTGTTGAATAATTTGAATTGATTTAAAGGAAAAATGAATACTCTTTCCATGTTATATGTTGTGATTTTATATTGTGTGATTTTTAAAAAAGAAATGACACCAAAGTCTTACGTCCGCGACTATTGGAAGAACGAGGATATTTTTTTGCTGAACAACATAGAAAGAAACATAAAATCAATGGCACTGATCAGAAAAAAACAATATAAAAGAGAGCCTATTTATGCATGTGACGTGTGTGAGAAATCATACATGTCTATTTCTGGAATCTAGGTTCCTGTCTGGACCGAAAAAACATTCTGTTCGAGTTTATTTGACTGTGTTTTGTCAAATATTAATAGATCTAATGTTCTGTCATGGTTTTTACATTTCAAAAAGCCGCTGTTTCATTTTGTTTATAAGGAATTAAATTTAGATTCTCCACCATGATGTATTTCTGTTATTTGGTCGGGAATGAGAGGAGAAATACTGGAAAACTGAATTGATTTTATTTTCGTTTTACTCTCATTTCTGGCACGCTCGAATAAAAAATTACGCCAACAACATTTGACCAGTATAGTTCTTAAATTTAATCGAATCAGCACTAACGCTTGAGATGTTCAACAGAATCTACCCACTCTCTACCGAGATATACAACACAGGTAAGTTTTCATGTATATCGGGCCTGTTCAAGTGGATTTAATGTATATCCGGGTTCGTAATGCGTTCTTACTACAGATGAGTGTTATAACAACAAGCATGAAATACTAGTTTTTAACAATAAAATCCGACTTGAATCAATGTTTTCATTAGACACGTTGATATTTTGTGTCAAGAACAGATCTCAACAAGAACTACCTATAAACAAGAGGGCCAAGATGGCCCTATTCGCTCACCTGACTACCATTGGCTATTATACAAGGTCAACAATAGCAGAAAGGGTCAATTTTGACCTGTTGGAGATGATTTGAACATTCTTGTAATATGTCAACCAGGCAATGATACATGCAAAATATCTTACCTCTAGGCCTTGTAGTTTCAGAGAAAAAGATTTTTTAAAGTTTTTCCTATATAAGCGTATTTAACCCCCGTGCGGGGTCAATTTTGAATCGGGGTTATAATCTGAACAATCTTGGTAGATGTCCACTAGGTAATATATTAACTCTATGCCTTCCTGTTTTTGAGAAGATTTTTAAAGTGTTTCCTTTCCGTTGCAATGGCAACCAGAGTTCTGCATGGAATGGAATTATTTGAACAACTATGAAAGGGCTTCATGCAAGGAACATCCTGCCAATATATATTATCATTGGCCTAGTGGTTTCAGAGGAGATGTCGTCTGAAGGGAAATGTTAACGGACGTACAACGTACGACGGATGCCGCACGGAATGCGATCCTAATAGCTCACTCTGGTGAGTTATAAGATGGTCGGCGCATTTTTTAGTGTATGAAAGCGAGAGGTAGCTAGATTTTGTGATGAAATATCCTGTCATGTTTAATTTTTATGCAGTCAGAAGGCGCCAAATATCACAGGGTGAGAAAAAGTATATACCCTGAGCGGGACGCGAACCAAGGGCCCTTCGCTTACAGGGTTGCAACAGCGAATGTCTCCCGACTGAGCTAACCGGCCGCTTGCACATTTTCTTCCTAATTTTAAGTAAGTCCGTATCGTGACATGTGCATCAGGAAAAACATAATTTATCCTTGTTTTACTTATCAAATATGTTACTCGAAATATTTACTGTTATTCACTGGACGAGAAAGTATAATTACTCTACACTTATAATTAACATTAGTTTGGCGGTAACAACATCCTATGTTGATGGATATGAACTATTTACTTACTATAATTATAAAACCATTCACAAAAGACTGAAAACGGAAGAGTATTTTACTGACCTTTTTCATTCGGTATTATCCAATTTAAAGGTGCCTTACAGAGTAAATTTCTCAATTCTAAAAGTGGTGAACATTCTACTTGTCATTTCATTGGCACTTGAAAAGTTACCAACTTCTGGTCTAAAGCGAGCTTTATACAGCTGCGCCGAAAAATTCTAGTGGCACTCGAATACTTTAAAGAGGAGCTTTACCTTTTTGAATCATTAGACGTCTTTACTTTGAACCCATACTTTCAACAGATGAATCAATAAATTGACGGGCGCAATATCGGCAAGAACAATATAACGTCGTCTGAGACCCAGAACTGATCAGCCAACATCTTCCCTGAGTTTTATTATTGTCAACCGCAAAAGTTAAGTAGACAGATTTTATGCGGTTGCTTACAATTTTATTTGTTTCTATTTAGGTTTGCCTCGAGAAGATGCTATGTTGGTAAGAATGACCATAGAGATTGGTTGAAATTGACAAGACTACCTCATCAGTTTTAAAGCATATGATGGGAAAGCAATGAAGGAATTCATAGCTATGTATGGTTACAATTATGTTGAAAACCGATGGATTGGTGACCTTTCCCTTTGTTGTATGATTGATATACATTATGTTAAAGCCAACCATATGTCAGAAGAACAGAATACTTAGCATTGAGTGGTGTTAAAGCAATAATAATATTAAAACAGGACATTGTACATGTCCATCAGGAAACGGTCGAAGCTGCTATCATATATCTGTCATCATAATTATATACAAAAGCATGGTATTGGAGGAGCAACATGTACCGGCAAAGAAGTGGCATTGGGGAGAAGAGCTGCAAAGTTGCTGAACCATGATATTGTTACAGAGTTAAAATTCCATAGACCAAATGATAATGATGCTTCAATATTGAGTGAAAAGTTAATGCAAAACTGTGACAAATCCTATGCACATCCTAAACAGTATCTTGATCATACACACCTGAAAAGTAACTTATTCATTTGTGAAAGACATATCAAATTAAATGTGCTATAAAAGTTTTAGGATAGTGATGCACTTATAATGCCACGGTATTATTACAAATATTTGTCTGCAAGAGATTCTCCGCCACAGTATCCATGTCTTAAATATGGAGGTTGGATGGTGAAACTACACAACATATACTAGTAAAATTACAGTCATTCTAACACTTATCAAACAAGGAACACAATGAGAATATAAGAATTTATTGTTCTAAATTTTCTATAACTGTTTAATATTTCTTCTGTGTTTTTTAACAAAGTTGCAGGCATCCTGTTTAACATGTACATTGTAGACTATAACCATTGCAAATGCAGACCACTATGTCTGTTTTCAGCATTGATACAGAAATCAACAGAAACACCCAAATTGTAGACAAAGGCTAAAAAAATTACTGTGTCACTGCATATTTGCTTTACCATACTTTATTGAATTATAATGGAGTTTTAATCGCTCTTCAAATGTAGATACATTAATTTCGTTTTTACCATTTACAGACAGAGGAAATGTTAATCAATGAAGAATGGTTATTGTAGAGTTATCATAGTCTGCACTGGTCAAATAGACCTGTTGCCAGTAGGGTAAAAAGTTTAATTTGACATACTGGTAAAACAAGTGCTCGAAAATGACAAAAATATCCAGAAATTTGAAGAAATTACTTTGATAACCGAACTTAATGTGAGCTAATTCAGTATAATATCGGTAAATGTCAAGAAAATTGCCGTAAAATGCCAGTCGCAAAGAAATCATGCCTCTGGAAGTCGCCTCCTGTGGATATTGAATTTCCTTAACAAATGAGTGCGTAGTTAAAGAGCATTTGCAGGCTAAAACTTGGTTATTTGCAAAGTGGAAGCACAAGTCTCACAAAATGGACCCATGTCGTACCAATTTCCGACAAATATCAGAAATAATTGGCGAATTAGAAATTTTAAGTAATTTTTAGACGTCATCGCTCTATAGTTAACAGTATACCAGAAAATTCAGAAATTTACCTTTGACCAAAGTACAATATGATTCTCATGCCTCCGCATTTGTAGTAAAAAAGTTCCGTAAGTTTATACAAACCATTCGATGAATACATGCATGAGATACAACAATACACATGTATATATGTACCTATCTCAATTCGAACCCTTGTTATGATTAGGGTGGTGGCGGTGACATAAGTTTTTGTTTTTAGTTGGAAGGATGAAATTATTACGCCACACATGTTTGCGGACGATGCGGCCGCTTATGTCAAAGCAAAAAAATATAAACAGAAAGTATTCAATAACTTCTTTAATGTTCTATTTAATTATACATCTATCTTTTCAATCAATAATTTTCTCAGGCCTGATTCGAAACCTTGTTATGATTAGGGTGGTGGCGGTGACATAAGGTTTTGTTCTTATTTGGAATTACGCCTTTTGCGGACGTTGCAGTCGCTTAAGTCTAAGCAAAAAATATAAACGGATAAGTATTTATAACTTCTTTAAAGTTCTATCTAATTATATATATCTTTTCAGTCAATTATTTTCTCAGACCTGATTATATCTAGAATATTCTTCAATAGTAAAGTTTACGTTTGTTTGCCGACGGTGCGCCGGTACTCGAAAACGAAAGTAGTTTAATAACTACGCTTGGTCATTCGGTACAAAAACCAGTGTTGCACATACAATAAGAAAATACACGGACCTATATCCGTGGAAAATACAATTAAGCTAGGAATACCCCGAGTTTTAATATTACGATAACCTATTATCAACAGCAGACCATAAAACATTGACAATATAACACCGTTGAGCAGTCAGCACACATGACTTTAACCCTGTTCACTTTTTCATTAGCTTTGTGTGCAGTGTGATATGGTTTCTACTTCTACTTCTACCCATAATGGCCACAATCAACAAATTGATTATACTGCCATGTTTGGGGTATGCGCAAGAAAAAGATAAGAAGAAATAAAGTGTGAGAGTATATATGTACAGTGAATGTTAAAATCAGGTTACTTACGAGGTTAGAAAAAGATCTTTGTCACAATTGTTTAGATTGTTTAGAGTCAAGACCCCTGACAGGCGCAAATTGAAGAGAGACAGATGCAAATACAAGGGAATCCGGGTATCAGACCCTAGCTTTTTCAGGAATAGACCCTTGGTTCTTTTACATGCCCAGTGTATAGCACTGAAAAGTGTTTATGAAATTTCCAGTACCCCCGCTGGGATTCAAACTGGGGACCTCTGGATTGGTAGTCCAGACCGTTAACCACTTGACCACCGCACCTAGACGACATGTATAACCGAGCTGCGTTTTCAACCAGTTCATCAGTAGATAGGTGGGAAAAGGGCGGATCAGTGGTAACACACTGGACCAATGTAATCCAGGAATCGCGTGCTCAATCCCCAGCTCCTCCACTAACATAACTAATGGTTTTACGGAGAAGACCTACAAACTGAGGTCCCATGAATCTGTTCTGTACACCGAGCCTGTTAAAGAACTAGGGTTGTCTCTAGAATGGGACACGTACTGTATCTTGTAGACTGGCATTCAGTCCTTACATTTACTATTTCTTACTCAATTAACTCCCTTTGCTGCCAAAAATGTAAGGACTGGTGAAAAGCGGATTTCATTTTGCCTAAATTCTGGGAATCGACCTTTTGCTGAGGTCAAGCAATAATCACTTGGCAGAGAGAAACTGTTCAACACAGCTTGCGGTCAGTGCTAATGTTCCATATCTAATTTTATTATCTATGATCAAATGATAAAGAGAAATCTTTGATCAGGTGCTTAGCTTTCTGGGTTTTCATGATGTTTATGGTTTATATACATTACCTAATCACTTAGGTCTTACCTAATCACTTATTAGTGATCTAATCTTTTATTGGTCATTAATTTTGTAACACTAAGAGTGTATGTTATTACTTTGTTAAAGCATCTGTACACATAGAATTTGTTTTCTTATCGCAAATAGTGAAGTTGTACAATCATTACTTTGTTAGCGTTTTGCATAGTGCAAATATGGAAACTGCTGTTGAAAATGCACTTGGACAGTTAGGCTATACTGAACTTAGATCACACCAAAGAGAAATTATTTATGCGTATTTGCAAGGATATGATGCACTGCTATGCTCACCAACCGGTAGTGGTAAAAGTTTAACATTTGAAATTGCTCCATTGGCATTTAAAGAACTGACCAAGAAGGAAAGCTGTACTGTTGTTGTTGTGTCACCACTAGTTGCTTTAATGCAACATCAAGTAGAAAGTTTAACAAGGAAGGGACTGAAGGCTGTCTACTTGCAAGAATCAGACCTTTCTATAGAGGAACTTCGTAGCGGGTCAGTACAGATAATATTTTCAAGCCCGGAATCATTACTGGAGGTACACAGGCATCTTCTAACGGAACTGTCACAGACTGATGTCTTAAAGGCCATCTTTATATATGAAGCACATTGCATAAAAAAGTTGCAAGTATAACAAGAACTATCTTACTATTTTACTAATATTTGTTTAAGACATTGCATTTAAGTTATATTTTCTATGGTTTAAGATTAACTGTCGATTAAATGCAGATGGTAACATCCAAAACCACTCGTAAATATCATTTCGTTATAATTGTGCAGCATGTCCATTTATAACTTTTTAAAAATACTGAATTATCAATAGAAACTATCCATTTTAACTGTAAAATATAATTTAAAAGAAGTTTAAAGATTTAAAGATTGGAAAGGAACCGATACATATTCCATATAAATGTATATGTTATTGATTAATTATTTATGATTGAGAAAAAAGGTTAATATTTCTGCTTCAATGAAAAAGAAGACTAGAAGAAAAAACTTCCAGCTTATCGACCGATGTATGGGCAGTTAGGAGAACTGAGGTCACTTGTACGAAGGAAGATTCCTGTTATTGCCTTAACTGCAACAGCTGATTCTGCTACACAAGACATGATTTTAAAAACTCTATGCATGTCTGATGCCAAAAAAGTTATTCTTACTCCTGAGAAGAAAAACGTGAAATATACAGTAGAAACAGGATGTAAAGACATCTGTAGCAATTTCAAATGGCTGCTAGACCTGCTATTTCAATATAAAGCCAAATGTCCTAGAATAATTATTTTCTTCCGCCAAATTAAATATATTTCAGAAGTATTTAAATAATTACAAACCAACCTAGGGGACAAACAGTACCACTGTGATGGTACCAATGTAAAGGGAAATGGATACTGGAATCGATTGTTTGCAATGTTTCATCTCATGACCAATGAAGATATCAAGAACACTGTCTGTACAAATTTCTTTGAAGAAGACGGCTGTATTCGTATTGTACTTTGCTCAACATCTTTTAGTATGGGATTAGATGTGAAAATGTACACACAGAAGTTCACTATGGACCAGCTAATGACATAGACGATTATCTTCAGGAAGCAGGACGTGCTGGCCGGGACCCAGGAAGAAACTGCAATGCAATTCTGATAAAATATAGATACTCTCTCTCAAGCCTAAACGTATCTGTTGAAATGAAAAATTATGTACGGACAATGTCATGTCGCAGAGTTTAACTTCTGAAGCCATTTGCTGCAAACACAGTCTCTCTAACACCAAAACACAACTGCTGTGATATATGTACACGTGTATGCATGTGTGGATGTTTATGCAAGATGGTGTGCACATGTAAAGTTAGATGCTCCGGTGCAGAATCAGAAATACTGAACAAAATTAGATCATCACTAATTGAGCAAAACAGTGAAATATCATCGTCGTCTTCATCTGAAGATTTTTCCAGTGACTCCGATATTGAACGTTACTTATGTCGGAAACCCACCTTAGTGTACGAGTGGTCTGATACAGAATGAAAGTTGCAAGATCATGGAATCATACAGGAAGATCTGTTTAAGTGTTACAAGTGAATTTATTAAACATTAGTCATTTGTTTACATTTTTACATTTTCTAAACTAATCTAGTCAGTACCCAGATATAAAGTAAACAATATAGCAACTATCAAAGATGTTTGTGAGTAATTAGCAGTCTGCTATCTCTAATAATGCATACAAACTATTTACATACATTGTGTAACATAGCAACTCCTCAGTAAAGATCAATGCACCTGTTGTGTATTACACACTCACTCCTTCAGATCATGGTTTCATTCATGTCAGTGTGAATTTTCTTTTGTTACAGTGCACATTTCTTTCAGTTGATGCTTTGATCTATACATTTATTTACCTAACAGGTCATGTGAAACTAACAAATAAAATGTTTTCTTCAATACAATAACTACATTACTTTAATTTATAACTATTTGTAAAATATAGGAAGAATTTGATAATAATGTATAGGTTTGAATAAAAAATCCTTCTAACAGCTGTTTCAGTCATTCTCCTACTCAACAGAATAGAACTAGACCTTTAGTTCCAATAAAAGACAAAACTGCTGCCTTTGACCCTTATTTCTCAAAACAAGTCTTACTACTGAAAACAGTATTTTTTCACTCAAACAATATGATATGTGTAGGCAATCATCGGCTTACACGTGAAATAGTTTTGTCAGTGAAAACTCCTCTAAAACTGTGTGCTTCATCCTTGAAAACTCTGTTGCAATGCTCTAAGTCCAAATCATTTGGATGGTTACTATCGAGTTTTCCCCTGTGATTGACAACACGATTCCAAATTAACCTTTGAGCCATTCTTTCTGACAATAATATTTTTGCCTGACAAAGTGTTTCTAATATGCCAAACGCATACTTTGGACAACTGTTCAATTTATATATAAGGTACATATATGAATTCGTTAACATTATTCTCCGGCCATCACCATATGAAATGGCATCATTGTGATTTAGTCTTAAAAGACCCAGGAATACTGCCAACTTCGAATAATTGAGAATGCCGTCTTGTTCGCATGTACTCTTGTCTAATTGTTCTCTATTTTGCTCTGTGCTTGGGTTGTAAACAGGATCTTGATGTCCATGCTCTGTGGCTTCGTGTTTTCTGAGCCGTTTTGCCTTTTTATATACCTTTGAACAATATCTACATTTTAAAGTGTTTGATTGTAGCCCATAGCTTTGTATAACTGGAATATCTGTTTCAACATATTATCTAATGAATTCCTTTGCTTGAGACAGTATATATGTTTTCATATCATTGCTGCCACCTATTGCTCCAGAGTATGTATTTCGCTGGGGATCATCAGAAATGTTATCCATTGAGAAATGCTGTAGGCCCCCAGCAATGATGTATGCATCAGTAAATTTGTCCATCATTGTGGCTGAAGCATAATAGTCTGCTGAAGGATCTGCACTAACATTTCTTGCATTGATCAGGTTTCTTGCGGCAAACATAGTACCTATGTCTCGAGATGACTGCGTTGAATACAGAAGTTTCCATATAACCTGCAAAGAATGTTTCACAATACGGGTTTTTCACAGACTTATCGTTCTTGCGTACTCTTCAGCGTTAAAGAGCACAAACGGTTATCGATCGGCGAATGAGGGGGCAGTTTCGGCCCGATAACGGCAGCGTATTATAGTTTTAAAGTATCATGAATGAATAATCCTATGATTAGCGTGTATTTTGCTAAATTATTAACTTATTTCTACTATAAATTATATTCTTACTGAAATAAGTATATTTTTGTACTTTTAATTGTAGAAAATGATGTATTTATACCGGTAATATGGAGAAAAGAAAAGAATCGCCGACGAAGGCTTCATTTACAATTTCATGAATCTGCATAAATGATTACAGAAATTATTAAAACTGTACTTTCAGCATTTCAACAAAATATCAGTAAAGTATTTCTTAATAAGTTAAGTAAATTCGTACTTGTATTAGAATTAAAAAATAAAGCAAAGAAAATACGTGGTGTGGGAGTTTTCTTTCTTCAAATAGAAACACTTCTAAAGCGGATACTGTGTATTAACTATTTATTTATACGGTTAACTGTAAATTACTTTAAGTAACTTTAAATTACTTTATTATCTAAACAAAAGAATAAAAAAGTTATGAAGTAAATTTCAATAAAACGTTTTGAAAAATGTCAAAGCGAACTTGAAAACGGAAGCAAATAATGATAAATAGTAATGACTATCACATCAATCATGAATTAAAAATAATCTACGAACGATTATTTTACGATGTCAGCAACATACTCTAAAGAAAGCAAATTAATATAAATAGTTAGAAAAACGGACCCGTGTACATAGCTCCGCAATCAGTTTGAAAACAGATGATGAAAAAACGGGTAAAAGATTGGAAAGTGTTGCCATACTACTGAAAGAGGTAAATGAAAAGCGAGAAAACTTGCAGTATATAAACGGGTGTACGGGTACTTTTTTTCATTTATTCTTCTACTTTTCCGGGTAAAAGTATATATTAATCATAAAGAATATCAATTCAAAACGCTGATGTTGCTTACACAAAATGATTTGTTTTTAAGAAACACGAAAATAATTCTCATAGCTTTAAAAGTGTTGTCATTGTACCCAATAATGGTATTCATATAAAGATAAAAAAAATGAAAATCGCGACGCGATTGTTTTCTTTCTTCTGACATGATTAATGCTTTATAGATCTGTAAAAATAAAAATTAATATCTTATTAATTTCAACGTTATTTCTTATTTTAACTAAGAAATTAACATCGTCATACTATTTAAAAGATATTTAGACAGAAAACAAAAAAAGACCGCTGTACATTCAGTTTTATTTAAGTTCACATGGGCCATATGTGTATTTAGGTCCGTGCAGTTAGTTATCACGCCTGTATATTAAAACTATTAATCGTTGCAGAGATTACTAATTTTTTTAAATCATATCCCCATTTAGACAAAGGGGGAAACATTATACAGGTTTAAGTAAAATATATTTAAAAATTGTTACTGTACCATTTCATGAAAGAAAATAATCGCCGAGTGAATGTGTCTATCGTTTACTTTTTTCATTGATCATTCTAAATAATAAATTTAAATATATTTGAATGATTAAAAGTATAATATATTATTAAACATCAGTAAATGGCTTTTAACAATCTCGTTAAAGTGATTTATAAAACAATTATAAATGATAAATCAATATATCAGCATATATCGCTTATGCAGTGGCATGTAACTGCCCCCTCAGTTGCTAATACGGTCGATATTCATTGATGTCGCGCATGCGCAGAGGTCTGTGAAAAACCCGTATTACCGTATTGCAAAGTTATAATACCCTAATATTCAAATACTTAATTTGTTGCTCTTTTTTTCTACAAGTTCACAACTAAAAAGCATTGATGGACATAACAAAAATTAACTAGCAAAGGAGATTTTTTTGGAGAAAAAAACATGTCATCCCCTCCCCATCATTCGTTCCTACCCATGTGAGTGTGACTGTGGACCCACTGACTTCAAACTCTATAGAGATCATCTGTTTGACATAATAAAAATATGTTTGTATCAAAAACATATCAAATATCTTAGTTTAAACTCTAGAGTTGTCTTTTAAATGTGCAAATTGTAATGTTCTCTCTAAGGATAACTTACACGAAGAAGTTCAGCTTGGTTATGAAATTCTTCCATCTTTGGAACCAATCCTTCAAGCCTCAGATATGGGTTTGCATCGCCCCTTACAGACATCTGTGCTTGTTTGTGGCGTTCAAACGTTAGGTAGTCTCCACCACTAAGGATTTTCATTGGTCTATTATCACTGTCTCTGTCGTGCCCTGGGACATACTGGTGGAGAAATTTACATATTTCAACCATGTCCACATGTTTAGCCTCATTCTTCTTGAGTACACCCATATTTATCTAAAATTAACAAATATGTTGTTGAGTAACGATCATCAAAATTATCTATTTTACTAATTTTTATTTTCGTTCTTATTTGATTGCTGTTGTTGAGAACATAATAGAGCTTATGCACTGAACCTCAGCTACCTCTTAGTCAATAAAGTTTACAAAATGTTAATTTTTATTTAAAGACAAAAAATAACCAATGAAGCAATACTAACTATACTGCGATCGTGTGTAAACACGAGCTTGAAAGTTATATGAAATATGTGCTCAAATAATTTAGAAAAATAGAGAAATTCAATGGAAATAATAAGGTACTAGAAAGTTACAGACCTACCCTTTTTGTAGTTTTCTTCATTTCTGTCATATATTCATGTTGTATGTATGAAGGAAGAACAGCATCATATGGACCAAAATAGGACATATACTTGCACCATTGTTTTGCAACAATATATGTGAATTGTTCTATTAGTTCTTCCTTATCAGTATTCCCTGGAACTACTGTCGGGAATAATGCGGTGTCTGCATTTAGAAGCGGGCGGCTATCATCTTTGTCATTTGCACTGACCCTGTTTTGATATGCACACATTTGATACATGTGCTGGTCTTTGTGTTGATTTTTCATATCATACTTGTTCTTCTGCTGCCAGGCCACAAGGTCTACGTCCCAGTTCTGCGCAATTTCATCAGCTGACTGAATAATGTATTTGTAGCTGTGACAGTCTCCTGATGACTGCATCCTTGCCACAGCTGACTTTTTAATTCCACCTTTAAGAAATATAGTATTATTGATCCTCTTTATAGCAGACATTTCTCTGTTGTAAGTGGTAAGGAGTTTTGCGCCTGCTGACACTTGTGCAGGGAGAATGCTGTGTTCTTTTTTACCACTGTTCCTTTCATTAGACCTGGTGTTCATGCTTGATATTTTTATAAACTTTACAAATGTAGGTGCATGCATTTCCCATTCTTTTACCACTTTATCAAATGAAAATGGTTGCAAATTAGGTTGGTCGGTATGACGTAAGATGCTGTCAGTTGTCTTAGAACATAGTGTTTTTACTTCAGCTTTCACTTGATCGAAAATTGGCTCAGTGACTCCTTCAACTATATGTTGAATATCTAACACCTCTTCCAAGATATTTTCTTGAGTGCCATACTTCAGTGAATCAATTAACTCCTTATAAGGACTTTCAGGTTCTTTGCAAGTTTCCTGTAATGGTGAAAGATAAAGCAATCATATTTTGCTCACACCATTACAGTAGATAAACAAATAGTATGTAAATGGGGACATTTAAACACGAAAAACCTTATTCAGAATTAAATCACTTGTAAGTTCAGATATTTAGAAAATTGTGTTAAATTCAGTCAATAAAAAAGGTATTCTACACATTGCTTTATTACTCAAATAATTCATTACTTTTATAGTATAATATATATAAAACATTTTTAAAGGAAACCTTTTGATAGACAGAAGATACAAAAATGTTCATCAAACTCAAAATTCTAATTGGGTCATTTTTCGAAAGGCTGTCATTTGCTGCACCAACGTTAATAGGCACTCTGAGCAATAAAGCATCAGCAGCACTAAAATTTGATTTTAAAAAAGAATTAGCATTTATTGATAGAATAGTGGTAGATCTGAGCTCTATTTTCTCTATACCGGGTATGCCTTTCTATCATATTAAAGTTAAGTCACAAAAAAGTGCTGAGAGAAAGTATCCATATCATTTGCAGTATCATTGAACATATTGCGCGATATATATATATAATGTACCTTCAATTAAAAATGGTTTTTGCGTAAATAATGTTCAATTTTGCCAGTAAGACATCTTTTTTTGGTAAAATAGGATGTGTATGTAGATAAACTGTCAACTTCGAATAAAACTTTCTTTGATGCAGGTTGGTCAACACCTACAAGCATTCTTTTTGTAACTCTCTCACCATGTGAGATTTGCAACTTTTGTTGCGTTGTGTTGTAAGCATCTTTAAATGACGCGTCTGATTTTTTTACTGATTGGAATTTTCTAACGCAATTTCTACAACAAATATCACTATGAGTTTTGTCTGAAATTTGTATATTCAAACATTCTTCAATCATAAGACAAAGATCTGTTTTCTCACATTACTGTAAGAGTTTTTGTCTGTCTTTTGAATTAATTTTACTCTCTCCACATACTAAGCATGACTTTTGCTTTGTGCTAGGTGTCAGGTTTATGCTAATCACTTCTTTTCGTGGTATACTGGATGCCATTCTTATATATATATATATATTTTACATTAGTTCACATCTAAATAAGAACACGGAAATCATCCTTATATATTACATTATTTCACATCTAAATAAACACAGAAATCATAGGTTTTACTGCTAATTCAATAAATATCAGTGTTGTAAATGTAACGTAATTTGCCGCGCCGCGCAAATGTATCACGTTACGTTAATGACGTCAACGTCATATTGTTGTTATTGTTATTGTTGTTTATGTACGTCAGTATTATTACGGAAGTAAAAGGACGAACCTGTACACAACGCTTTGTATTTGCAACCCACGTTTACGAAATTGGTGCCGTGCTAAAGAAGAATGAATCTTCAGAAATTACAAACGCAGAGAGATGGTCACCGACGTTTTGTTGAAAAATACCTGGAGAAAATCGAGCAAGCAAAAGAAAATGGATCCATGTTGGAGTTTGACGCTATTCTAGAGTCTATCGAAGCCAAGATGAAAATTATAGAGACACTCAATGAGAAAATCTTGTCGCAAACGGAAGTAGACGGAACAGAAGAGGAAATTTGGCAAGCAGACGACTATTCATTGCAATTGGAGATCAAGTTACTTACGAGAGTTCCGAGGTCAAAAAGAGAAGAAATCCGAGTCCAACTCAACCCCAGATGACCAAAGAAATTCAAGTGATCGGCAACGCAACAACAATGGTTTGAATCCCGAAGCTCCTCCGTTCCATCACGGCAGAACTGTAAGTTACACTTCTCATAATTCTGTAAATTCGGCACAATTTTACAGATTACCTAAGATTTCGTTACCAATTTTCAACGGCGATATACTACACTGGCAGTCCTTTTGGGATTCTTATGAGTCAACTATACATACAAACGTAAATCTCACTGATATGCAAAAGTTCACCTACCTGAAATCACAACTTGAAGGCAACGCTGCACGAGTAATTGAAGGGTTCGCCATGACAAATGCTAACTACATACGGGAAATTGATCTACTTAAGGAAAGGTTCGGTAAGCAACATAAGATCACGCACGCCGCAATGCAAGCTTTGTTGAAATTACCTGCACCGTCGGGTAAAATATCGAGTCTTAGAAACTTTCATGATAAAATGGAGACATATATTCGCAGTTTGGAGGCTATGGGACAATGTCAAGAAACCTACGGAAATTTGCTAGTGCCAGTTGTATTAGATAAAATGCCAAGTGAAATTAGAAAACAGTTAGCACGTGAAAATGGTGACAATAATTGGATGTTACAAGATCTACGTCAAGCGATCAACAAAGAAATTGGTATTCTGGAGGCTGGTAACGCGCGCAGTGAACCGGAAATACAAGAGTTCGAGGCTACAGCGTCGTTTCTCACGGGAGCAAGACCCAAGAAAAGTGGAACCGGAAGTTCATTTCGTAGAGCCGAGATCAAGTGTGCATTTTGTGAAGGCGGACATAAGTCAAGTGAGTGCAAAACTTATATAGAGACTGATTCCAGATTTAAAATTGTGAAACAGAAACACTTATGTTTTAACTGTTTAGGCAAACATCCAGTCGCTAAGTGCAGTTCGAGTAAAAGATGTCAAACTTGTAAGCGGAAGCACCATACGACAATTTGCAGCAGCCGACAAGGAGGTATGCAGACGACAAATTCGAGCGTCAGCGAGACCGCGTTACCGGAAGCAGCCGTTCTACATTCGTACACAAGTCTACCAGAAAAGGGAGTGTTGTTGAAAACCGCCATAGCAACCGTGTCTTCAGCTGATATTCAAACAGAAGCAAATATATTATTTGACGAAGGAGCACAGAAGTCGTTTATTACAGAACAGTTAGCGCAAGAACTTGAACTTAAGAGAGATGGCACAGAGACAATTTACTTGTCAATATTTGGCAGCACAAGTAACAGAATACAGCAAGTGGATGTAGCAACAGTATATGTTGTGACGGATAAACGCCAGCGGATACGAGTCCTGTTCGAGTCCTGATAGTGCCTGCGATCTCAACGCCAATCAACAATAGATTACAGCATACAGCGTCAGAGTTAATGTATCTCCGAGGTCTTAAACTCGCCCATCCAGTAACAGGAGACTGTACGTTTACTATTTCAATGCTGATCGGTGCAGACTTTTATTGGGACATCATAGAAAACCATATAGTACGTGGCAACGGTCCTACAGCCATGAAGTCAAAGATCGGTTACCTGTTATCCGGACCAGTCAACGCACATAATTCACAAGCTACAGATCACGTGTTCAACCTAATGTCGTCACACATGCCGGCGGACGTATTAGAACGTTTTTGGACCCTAGAAAGCATGGGAATTACACAGAGTACCGATGAAAAAGACAAGACAGACTACTTCAGAGATTATCAACAGACGTCCATAGAGTTCAAGAACGCAAGTTACTCAGCCAAGTTACCTTGGAAACTAGAACATCCGCCACTCCCTAGCAACTACGAAATATCCAAGAAAAGAACAGAAAGTATGATAAGAAGACTACACAAAGAGCCACACTTACTAAAAAAATACGATGAAATTATAACAGAACAGGAACGCAGGGGATTCATAGAGAAAGTTGACAGTGATACCCCACCTACCGGACAAGTCCATTACATACCCCACCACCCAGTTAAAAAAGACTCAGCGACCACGCCTATTCGGATAGATTACGACTGCAGCTGTCGGAAATCACCCAACTTACCAAGCTTGAATGATTGCCTAGAGTCGACCCCGCCAATACTGAATGATCTTACCAACATATTAGTGAGATTCCGTATCCATAGTTACGCTACCACCACAGATATAGAGAAAGCCTTTCTTCACGTCGGTTTAGATGAAAAAGACAGAGATGTGACACGTTTCCTGTGGTCAAGTGACATTAGAAATCCTTACAGTCCCTTATGTACCTACCGCTTCAAGTCCGTATTATTCGGAGCTACCTGCTCGCCTTTCATGCTTAGCGCCACCATTTTGAAACACCTAGAACTCAACAAACACATGCAAGCAGCCGATATCATTGAGAGAGATATATATGTGGACAACGTCCTATCAAGTTTCGAGAAAGAGTCGGATCTACTCACCTATTTCACAGAATCCAGAAGTCTGATGTCCAGCGCAGGTATGAATCTCCGGTCTTGGACTTCAAACAGTGAGGCACTACGATCCCGTGCGGCAGCAGATGGAGTACTGGATAGCGACGAAGTTGTTAAGATACTTGGAATGCGCTGGGACCCAATTAAAGATGAGATGTCTTTTACAGAGAGAAAAATCCCGATTTTAGATGTTGTTACAAAGAGAATAATACTAAAGTATTCATCACAGATCTACGACCCCATAGGCCTACTTAGTCCCGTTACTGTTAGTGCCAAGATCTTACTGCAAGAATTATGGAAAGATAAATACGACTGGGACACACCATTACCTGAACATATACAAGAGACCTGGAACCAGCTAGCAAGATCCCTTAACAGAGTTACAGATATGAAGTTCTCAAGGCAGCTCTTACCTTCAGTGAACAGCAACAGTGGAACCAGTCTTCACATATTTGTAGACTCAAGCGTCAAGTCGTACGGAGCAGCTGCATACATTTGTGATCAATCACGAGCTAGACTGGTTATGGCGAAGAATAGAGTAGCACCATTAAAGACCTTAACCCTACCCCAGCTAGAACTAATGGCGGCATTAGTTGGTGCACGACTTGCTTCCCATCTACAAGATACCATAGTTACATCAAATGTGACATTTTGGTCAGATAGTCAAATCGTACTTCACTGGCTAACAACATCAAAACCCCTAAAACGCTTTGTGAGAAATCGTGTAGAAGAGATACACCAGCTGACAGACAGATCACCATGGAGATACTGCCCAACAAATGACAATCCCGCCGACATGCTCACACGTGGTATATCAGCAGATACCTACCTTGAGAATCAACTATGGAACATCGGACCGACATGGTTACCGAATAGAGAACAGTGGCCTATCTGGGAATTCAACCAATCAACTTTGCAGACGACACTTGAAGAACCAGGTGACAGTGCGAAGCAGACGATAAACGTTTCAAGTTTACAGTGCACCGAAACCTTGGGAGTCCATACAGTAGTCAATGTAGCAAAGTACAGTACGTATCTCAAATTACTTCGTGTCACGGCATACGTATTGAGATTTATCGACAATTGCAGAAAACATACAGCAAGCACAGTTACAGGCAGCTTATCAGCGAGTGAACTACACGAAGCAGAAGTTAAATGGTTAAAATCCTGCCAATCGAAAAAATTCCAAGATGAGATAGAAAATTTGAAAACAAACAGTACCCGTTTACCGCTAGTTAGACAACTCAGGTTGTACCTAGACCCACAAGGAATCATTCGTTGTGGAGGGAGAATTCACAACGCGCCGTTAGAGTATGCTGCGAAATTCCCATACCTGTTGCCAAAGAAACATAAACTTACCAATTTAATAGTTTTCGACGTCCACGAGAACCAACTTCATTCTGGAGTAAATGCTACCATCACTCAACTCAGGCAGAAGTACTGGATACCTTCAATTCGTCAATGCGTCAAATCGTTACTACGGACGTGTGTGAAATGTACCAGAGTAATTGGTAGACCTTACCGAGCACCAGACCCGCCACCCCTCCCCAAGATCAGAGTTGAAGAAGCCCCGCCGTTCAGCGTCACAGGTGTTGATTTTACAGGTGCGCTTTATGTAAAGAACGCTACCGGAAGTGAGACGAAATGTTATATCTGCCTCTTTACCTGCGCAACTACTAGAGCAGTTCATTTGGAAGTAGTCCTGGATTTAACTACAAACTCATTTCTTCAAGCATTACGGAGGTTTACAAGTCGCAAGTCGTTACCCAAGGTGATGATCTCAGACAACGCAACAACCTATATTTCTGCAGCGAACTACCTTAAGAAGCTATTCAACTCGCCTTCTGTGCAAGAAGAACTCAGCAGAAAGGGAACAGAATGGAGATTTATTCCTAAACGCGCCCCGTGGTATGGTGGATTTTGGGAACGTCTCATAGGACTTACTAAAACGTCTTTGAAGAAGATCCTAGGAAGAAGATTCGTATCCATGGAAACGCTACAGACGATAGTGACAGAAATTGAAGCGGTTATGAATGATAGACCTCTCACGCATGTATCATCGAACATAGAAGATTTAGAGCCGTTAACGCCGTCACATCTACTTTATGGTCGTAAGATGACGTCACTTCCACATCACGAGCAGTTCACGGACAATGATGTAACGTTAGTTAAAAGTGACCAGACGATACTTACCAACCGAGTGAAAACGCAAACAAACATTATCAGTCAGTTCTGGAAACGTTGGAGGTCGGAATACCTAACCTCATTACGAGAATATCACAAAACTACGGGATCGAACGAGGAACGTATTCGAGTGGGAGATGTCGTGCAGATCCACGACGAGGGACCACGAATCCGATGGAAACTTGCAGTAGTCCAGGAGCTGATTACCGGAAATGATGGTTCAGTTCGTGCCGCGAAGATCAAAACTAAGCAGGGTCTTACAACAAGACCAATAGTAAAGCTTTATCCTTTAGAGACTGTTTGTGATAATTAAATAGTGAATATACATGTAGAATATGAGAAAGAGTGAACCTAGCTAAAATGGAGATCATTTACACGAGATTTAGAGACTATTCACTTGTGATTAAAGTAATACTAAGAGACTGTTCGTGAGAATTCAGAGAATTTACATGCATTTTAAAGAATGAGTTTAACATTTTACTTTATCTTAAAGTGATTTCATACATTGACTTGTAATAACGTTGAGCATTTACAGTGAGCTAAAACTTATTTCATAATAAAGTTATTCTCTAAGAGTTTCATCATAACAGAGAAAACAGATTTGTGTAAGCATATCCTACATTTATTTTGTTAAATTCATATAACTTTTCGTGGCCCCCAGAATGTTGTAAATGTAACGTAATTTGCCGCGCCGCGCAAATGTATCACGTTACGTTAATGACGTCAACGTCATATTGTTGTTATTGTTATTGTTGTTTATGTACGTCAGTATTATTACGGAAGTAAAAGGACGAACCTGTACACAACGCTTTGTATTTGCAATAAATATCAGTCCTGCAGAAATCAACTCTTGAGATACAAAACTCCAATGAAAAAGATTTTCCATCTGTACCTGGAACTGGTGATTAAGATCTTGTTACTCAATGTTTATTTATGACCCTCTAGGCAAATTTCTCCCTGGTCAATTAATGGGCAGTTAGCGGTTGTTTCAAGTGAACAAGGGTATTGAATTTCTTTTGCCTGCCGGATTTCACCAGGCTAGATGATCAAGCCCTGTCAGTAGATATGGGCCAGAAAATATTCTGCTGAAATAATGAAAATATACTATCATCTAGCCTGGCGGCGAGGCTATGTATCTTGCAATATCCACCGAAAGCTAAAATAACTTAAACTCTTCTGGAGCGTTGGTCATATGGATACAAACGGTAAAAACTCATACATACAAACATATGGGTTGGAAAACACTGAAAAGCGTTTCTGTAATTTCAGGTACCCCGATCGGAATTTGAACCAGAGACCTCTGGATTGGTAGTCCACAGTGTTAACCACTGGACCACGGAGTTGTGTTTTTACTAGTTTAATATGAATGAAAATGGGCATCAATCATTATGAGAAATAGCTTCACAGCACAAATATTAAGTGAAATGTAATGAATTAAGTTGAAATACTTAAATAATTTAATAAAAGAAACTATTAATTAATATCATAATTTTTTCCTGGAAAAACGTAAAATTCTTATTAAAGATATAATTGATATTTTCTTATTCTCCTATTTCAAATGCTAGCATCATGCATATTCAGTTATGGAGCCTGAACAATTTTAGATTTTAGGAGATCAAATGACTAGGGGCTGAAATGCCTGTAATTCAGTATTTGGATGGATGACCCAATTAAGAGAAGAGTCAATTAAGTTGGGTTTTTAACCAAAAAATATAACCTTATTAAAAGTCGCAGGATACAAACAACAAATATAAACATAAGCTTATGCAAACCTTTTGAATTGACTGCACAGGTGTTGGCATATATAGTGACGTACCTAACTGCTGGAGGAACCCGGAGAAAACCCACAGCTACATACTATCCCATTATACTGCCCAGGGCAGGCCTTCTTAAATGTGTTATACCAGGAACCGTCTATAAGTATTCCTGGTTATACCAATACTAATTCAGCCTTGTTAACATTACTATACAGAAATATAGTCTGAACTTGGCATTTCCGCTTAATATTAAGCTGTGGCAAATTGAAATTCATGAAATTTCGCATAAAGTGTACAAGCTGTATTATTAAGAGTATATTATACATGCTCATAATAGTAAAAATCTAAAAAAGCAACTGTCTCAATATATGATTCCTTGGCAAAAGTTTTAAATAAAAATTGACAAATTTTGATTTTATTATTGGCTACACTGAGAAGCTTTGCAATATAATATGTGCAAATTAATAAAGACTAATTTTAAATAAGATGATATTCATTCCTATTCATGTCTTGCCTAACTTTTATGGCTCAAAGAACTGTGTTGCATATAATTTGGTTTCCTGTTAAATGCAGGTGCCAGATAAGTACATGTTTTAGGTCTGTATGTATTACAGGAAAAAGCAAATTTATTGCAAGGGAGCGGTAGTAAACCACAGCAGTAAGTTTATTATCTCCCCACAAACAAAGTTTGGGGGTATAGAAGAGTCAGCTGGTCAGTCAGTCGGTCGGTCAGTCAGTTTGTATGTTGATCAGTCAGTCGGACGGCTGATTTTATGTCAGCTTCATAATGTCCTCAACCCCTTGAAGTTTGAAATCTTGAAATTTGGGTCAAATGTTCATCTTATCAAGATGAAGTAAAGAACTTATATTCCAAGCCTGTTGGTTTAAGGTCACACTTTTAATATGGGTCATTGGTTTTTAGTGTCCCCTCAATTTGAAGGATTTCCATGAACATTTGGTCAAATGTTTAACCCTTCAAGATGGCATGCAGAACACATATTTCAACCCCATCAGCTCAAAGTCATACTTAAGGTGATTCATTTTCAGTGTATGCTCCATATCTTTTAACCTCTTAAAGGATTTTAATGAAACTTGATAAGAATGTTTATCTAACCAAGACCATGCACTTCAAGGTCAATGTCACACTTCAGGGTAAAAGGTCATGAGACTATATTTCTCAAACCTCTTAAATGATTTTCTTGAAGGTTAGGTCGAAATGTTGCCTCAATCAAGGTCAAGGTCACACTTTGGGGTCAAAGCTTATAAGAATTTACCTCCTTGACCCTTTGTAAAATTAACATTAAACTTAGGTAAAATCTTCAGAGTATTAATGTGACACGTAACACATATGTTCGAATTGTGCCAGCTTAAAATCAAGGTCACAATTAAGGGTCAAAGGTCATGAGACTATATTTAGTGATAGCTTGTTATAAGAATTTAAGGCCTGTTTCAACATATTTTGGTCATTTTAACAGTTCACCGAACCATTGTTTCTGGGAAGAACCAGTACTAGACTCCTATTCTCCGTAAGAAACTTCCAACGTTCTTTCATAAAGAGACATGGCTTGAAGCAGAGCTCAAACCCATAACCATCAATCTATGCATGAGAGGTTACAGTGATTTCAAGTCATTAACTCTAACCACTTGACCTCGTAGGCGGACTTCAGTGATAGCTCCACATGTATTTTGTTCCTGTTATATGAACCCATTACTGCTTGCAGTTTGTCCTACCTACAAATAGTATTTGTATTGAAATGAATAGAGAATTAGGATCTGGCTTGATTCTCATTAATGAAAAATCTAGAGACATTATACTATACTTTTACAAAATGACAAGCTACTGTGATAGAGAACAAGAGAATGGTTTTATGTGCTTTAAGTACCTCTACCGTTGTTTAAGGTCATCGCTCTACCAGTACTTTCAGTGCTTTGATTGAAAGTGCCCATCAGGTAGTTACATTTCGTCATTAATTCTAGTAATTGTTGTCCCGAACTGCGTAAAACAGCCGTTATGTGCAATATTATGTAAATGGCTGTAGAGATACCCGTTACATAAAGCAATGAAATAAATACCAACTGCGTTTTTACAACGTGTAAAGTATTGTTTATCAAATTGTAGAACAAACTGTACAATTAGAGCGAAATGTGTGTCACTACGCCATATGGTTATCTTGCAACGAGGACACCTTGCGTCCCTATTTTTCTGGTATATAGTGCATTTCAATTAATTTGGTAATTTTCTTTCGTACTTCAGTTTTACTGTTGGTTAAAGACCCGTTACAACCCACTATTTCAGAAACATACAGACAGGAATTTGATCATCGCCTCTGGAGGGACCCGTGAATGCTATTTTGACTCCCATACTGCCAGAAACTGCTAATTTTTAAAAAAGGATATAAAATTATTGACAGTACCCTACGGTTACAGTCGCTGACTTGAATCACTGTAACGTCTCA
The DNA here is from genome assembly GCA_022818135.1 of Saxidomus purpurata. Classification (NCBI taxonomy): domain Eukaryota; kingdom Metazoa; phylum Mollusca; class Bivalvia; order Venerida; family Veneridae; genus Saxidomus; species Saxidomus purpurata. The sequence continues at coordinate 120,964 of JAFMSR010000024.1, read as the reverse complement.
TAGATTTAGGGTCATGGGTTACTTACCCACCATGTCCCTTTATGTGATGAAGTTTTTTTACGAAGGATATATGCAAATGCATTAGCGTCAAGTATTTGAATAGTTTTCTGTTATATTCAATGTTAGTAACTGTTATAAATTGCTTTATTCTGTTTAACACTGTACTGTATTTCTGATAATTTGAACTTTGTGTGGAGGCGGAGCTTAGACTGTGCTCTATCTGTAATAGAGAACTCTAAATAGAGAACACTTTTCAGATTGTTTTATTGCCTAGATATAACTACTTTTTGGTTTTCAAGAATAATTTGGAAAGTCTCCATCGACCGGTCAAAAAAAAAAATATAAAAAAAATACTCTTGCTCCGTTACATATGATTTTTTGTAGGCTACAGAACACTTTAAAAAACAAACAAGTACATGTACTGATTTTCTTTCAGAAAAAAGATTGAGGTCGCTACCAAAACAATTTTGTTACGTCACACGATATTATGTCACACGATATTGTAGGGCGTGAGAGGTTGCATTTTTCATTGGACCTTCATGAAACTTGGTCAGTGTGATTGCCTTGATAAAATCTAGGTCGAGTTCGAACATGGGTCATCTAGGTTCAAAAACTAGGTCACGGGGTAAAATTGTAGAAAAACGATGTGTATGCAATAGAGGTTGCATTTTTCATTCTATCCTCATGAAACTTTGTCAGTATGACATGTCTTGATGAAATATAGGTCGAGTATAAATAGGGGTAATGTTAGGTCATAAACTAGGTCACCCGGTTAAAAGGCCCTCTTGTTATTTATTTTGCTAGTGGTGCTCTACATTAAACACTGGTTTTCTGCGCTTTTAAGTGATTTATAGCTTGAAAGTTACGCATTTTTCACCTATAAATAGCTTTTTGTGAAGTGTGTGGATAAAAATACAGTATGGCAGACGTGTTATATCTACTGAAACAAGTACAAATAGTGTGTCTTTTTTAGGATTTTAGATAGGTTTTCATGTATATATGTCCGGCGATGAAATATATTTTCTGTTTCCTACGGGACGACTGCTGAATAAAAATCGACCTAACCAGTCATGGGTATCAGACAACGTAGTGTAAGCAATTATTAATTTACTGTTGAATTCAATTACAGGACAAAAAACGAAAATGAGTGAAGCAATGACCAATATGAAATTTTCCTTTAAATATGCAGTGAATAGCTACAGAAAATTGCGATTTGTAGCAATTAATACAGAAGAATGTTGCACTTGGAGGTATATCTACCTAGACCTGAATAGGTAAGACTTAGTGCAAAAAGGAACAACCGTGGTTGCCGCAAAACTGCACTGTGTGTCGAACGAAGTCATTGTATGTTACAATTAACATACATAATGAAGAATATCATTTAGTAAGACATAGTATAACAGTATTATATCACATGACCATTGCAAATATCACAGTTATTAGTATCATATATAATATAACAAGTATTAGTATTAATATTCGTATATTATATCACAAGTAGCATATTCTGTATCAAATCACAAAGCACAAATGGAAAGAATTAGTAGTAAAAGCGCAATAAAAATAAACGGCAATTTAAAAGCTGTATGATCCTGACTTAAGTCTAAGAACTGCCATAAAAAATACATAAATAAAGCTCTGAGAATGAAAAGAAACACTTAATGTGCGACCGCTAAGAAATGGTTTAGAAGAAATTTGGGAGAAACTGATTTGCAGTGTCCTCATAAACATATATACACATGAACTTACAAATGTCAAACAAGCATTGCTGCTTTTGCAAGCTAATATTGAGAAATACAATTATTACACTGCATAATAGCAATGGAACTAAAAACTAAGAAAAGCTAAAACTGCCAATAAACAAAGGAGCCAGCAAAAATAGGAGAAATCACAAGAAAATAAAAATAGAAATACAGAAACAGACATCATCAAGCAAAAGCGGAAAAAGAACTATGAAAACAAACAAAACATAACCAGGTAACAAGACAAACCCAGCAGACAAGGCGCAGGCCCTCCCTACCCGATGCACACAGAACAATGACAATCTGCTGTGCTCCAGCTCCCGATCAATGCTTTAAACTGACTGTATGAATGCATCTGGCAGGGAGTTCCACAGCCTGGCTGCTGAGTAACGAAACGAGTTTTTGCCATACCTCTCTGTTCTTGATTGAGGAATCTCGAAACAGTTTGTATACCTAAATTTTTATCTAGATTTTTTAATTTAACAAGATCATGAAGATAACTAGGTCCCTGTTTATTTAAAATCTTGAAAACTTCTAAGGCGATACTTCTCATCTCCTATTTTTTAGAAATGGTAGACCAGAATGTTTTAGCAAACTGTGATAGGAGCTTACATGATCATCGAAAAGAAATACATAGTCAGTCTACCAAGTTTGTTTATATTTCTGCCAATTCTTTTCATAACATTTAAGGGGGGTCACTGGTGAGGTTTAGGATTTTTGCACTTCCGGAAATTTACATTTGTTATATTTTCAAAAATCATAATTTTACTAGAAAAAAACAATTATGCATTACTCTAACATGACTCACGATTATGTCTCTATATACAAAGAGTCGAACTATTATGTTTTATTATGCCATAAACAACGCGGGAAACGATATACCGCAATATGACGTCATATTGTGCCGCTAGACGTTAAATAAATATCAGCGTAGAAAATAACGCTTTGCATTTATTCACTTTTTGTAATGTCTTGTCACGTTAGAATCGAAATAACATCCTTTTCAGCGTTGTTATCGTCTAATAAACAACTCTTTGTCGTCCAGATGCGCACTTATAAACCACTCGGGCCTCCGGCCTTCGTGGCTAATTACTGAGCATCAGACTTCAAATCATTGTTTATTAGACGATGAACACCGCTGGAACGGATGTTATTTAATAAATAAACTTTGACAGAATAGAAATATTTTAGTGGAAAAAAATGAACGTTTTTGAGAAAATCTTTTTTGACCTCACATTTTCTGACTAAATTGACAAATTTTGCCTTATGCCAAAATGGGGGTAGGGGTACAAAAATAGTCATTTCTCAAAAAACTGTTTAAGATATTCACTTAATTCAAACTTTACTATAAGGAGATTGTCAGGATATAACACGACAATAATAATTACCAGCTTCCTGTTACAGTTCCTTGTTACAGACATATGTCATCATATCTCAAAACTCGTCAAAATCTAAAATAACACACATTTTTGTCAGTTTTTATTTAATTTCCTTCTTGTATGCACATCAACCCCCATTTTTTTTTCAGAAATTAACTAGCAATATGATAGTCTCTATAAAAAGGGTCAATAGAATGTCTTGTTATTTTGATTTTCAGTAGTGACGCCACTTAATTGACCTTACGCCAGGAGAGTCATAACCACGCCCACCGAAATCAAGGGGCACTACTCCTGCGAAGTCCGACAAACACAGGAAACGCTCATACAGATCTCTATTGAACTAAGTCTGAAATCATTTGTTTAATTGACATATTTGATAATATTTAACTATCCTGTGATCCTTTTGCTGATTTCAAAAATATTTTTAAAAAAAACACATAAAGTTTACTTTGTGTGAATTTAGTTTTAAAGGATTCTGTTAACAGATTAAGGCTAGTTATTTGCAGACGAGTTGCAATCATTTGTATTGTCAAGAAATTGAAAAGTTATTTTAATTAGCACCATAAAAGTAGTTATCACATATTTACGGTAGCATTATTATGTCCGCTGTGCATTAATTATCAAATACTCTTCAAAGAGGCTTTAATTGAAAAGCTCTTAAAGATTAGATATCGATAAGCATTAAACATGTGTCATCAGTAAAAGTAGCTGTGTGACCATGGTGTCTGATTTGTATTTCGTGGGAGACTTAATTTTTATATGCGGTTCTGCGAACCGGATCGTGCTATGGTATGTTATGTTTGAAACAATGTGACACTTTTATAACTAAAACAAAACCGATTATATACAGTAAAGCATTTTTAAACATATAAGTTTTTTTATCATTTTGATACAACTTCATGAAAATCAAATATTTTTAAGTTTATTATTGGCTATTGTTTCTTTTTGTTGTTGTTATTTTCTAAAATGACAAACAACTGTATGCCCAGCTATAGCATCATTTATTTGTCACAAATACTTATTAAATCAAATGTGCCAGATGCATCTGACTGACTGACTAATTGGAGTTATTTACCCTCGCTACTGGTCGTAGACATATGACTGAGCATGGCTTATATTATCATTGTGCACTTAAAGTTTGATGTGTTTATTTCGGCAGGATAAGTCTTTGAGAACACTTTTAAATGGGTCTCTGAAAGAACATCAGTCTTCTTGCTTTATTTCTTAAAAATAAAACGTTTTATAGGATCATTTTAAAACGTATGAAGAATCACAAAACTCATAGAATTTACAAACTAACCCCGTAAACACGATTTACGATAAAACCTGTTTATTTCAAAGAAATACTCATTCTTACACAGAAAATACCTAATATTGCATGTCCGTCAATGGATGCATTTTGAACGTTTGACGGACAAAATGGCGGCTAGTAACCACATTCGTCACATGTTGTATCAGCTCGCTGTTTGATTGGTCTGATAAGAGATTCTTATCTGTCAATCAAGAACCTGGCGTAAGGTCAATTCTCTTGCAGTTGTTTTTTTTACAAATAGTAGCTATATATGTGTATTGAAATTTCAGCATAAAATCAAATGTGACACCCAAGAGTTTGACCTCATCTTCGCATTTTATATTGAATCCATCAAGATTAAAGGTGATGTTTAATTTATGTGTTTTCCTGCCGAAGGCAATGGCTTGAAATTTCTCAGGGTTTGCTTTCATGTGATTTGCACTAAGCCATCCAACAAGGTTCATACTATCATTTTCCAGAGTTTTGACAAAAGTGTCTGGATTTTCACTTTTAAATGATAAGGTATTATAATCCGCATAATTATAGAGATTATTGTGTTGTAAAAATTCGAAAATGTCATTGATAAAAGTGTTGAAGAAAAGGGGGCCGAGGATTGAGCCTTGAGGAACACCTTTAAATATTTCCTTAAAAGTACTGAATTGATCACTAATTTTGACGCACTGTTTTTACCTGTTAAATAGCTATTTACAAGTTTAAGGGCAGCTTCAGATAGACCATAATGATTGCATTTCAACAAAAGTAAGTTGTGTGGTAGGCAATCACAGGCTTAAATTGAGAGGTCCATCAACACAGCTGCCAAATAAAAATCGTGATCTAATGCCTGTTTCCAGTCTTCTGCATTTTTAATATAATATTATGTATTGTTCTGACATATACAGGTTTTTTCTATTTCTGCCTCTGAATCGCCCATAATTTTGTTTTCACATCCTTCACCCAGATTGTAAAGCGGGATTGTTTCAAATAAAAATGAAATGTGTTTGTTTAGATCAGTTTTCAATGTTTTCCCAGTCTACTGCTTCTTCGAGACGATTCCTCTCACGTGTGCAAATTGACGGTGCTTCCAATATACCTACATCTTTTTTCTTCAGTATGATGATTTGTTTTGAACACTTCAAGGTACAGTAGTGTTTAATATTTTCTATTAACTCTGAACTATATATCTGTACTTCGTTGACTTTTCTGGTTATATCACTTGCGAAATGCCAAAATAATATTATTGGGGTCTCATCCAGAAATTAAAGCTAACACAGTTGCTCTTATGGCCTTGATAAAATTATCTTCAAATCAATAATATTATTGTTCGTGCACCATCAATCGGTGTAGTGTAAATGACCTGTCAGGTATCTTTACCGTCATGGGTAATCCTTCCAATAGCAGGGCAGTCCGCGAGTCAAGGGAGGTCATCTCCTCCCCTGTCTGTAGATGTCAAATCAATTTGTTTTTATTTGAGGAACCCAAGTAGCTAATCCGAAAACGTCTTAAGGTTATTCAATACTTAATTAGTGGGTGGGATCGTATAATTTGAAAGAAATAAAAAAAATCAGAGATTTACTGAAAGACACCCCTCATGTTTTTACCGATATTGTTTAAAGTATGCATTTGATACAGTAAATTAAAACAATAGTTTGTATTAGTTCCTTTATTTCAACTGATTCTTTCACACATTGTGAAGAAGCCAGATATTATTTCAAAATGTATCCGTTTTTCATTATTACTTACTAATTTCTATTTTCTTTATGTGAACTACTTAGTGTAAGTATATTATAATAGTATGGCATTCCAACAAAGAGAAAAAAACTTTGATATAAAAAGAAAATATGAACAATGAAATAGATATACACCCACCCATAAAAAGATAGTGCTCTACCTTAAGAGGAGAAGTAAAATCTGATCGAGTGCACCGAGGAAAATGGCAGCTCAATATTTCCGAGCGATATTTGTTTTGAATCTACTGATTTTCATTCTTGTTGGTAAGTGACTTCCCATACTGATAAATCTTCTTCGTTATTCTGTCTTTTTCTCCATTAATACACGGAAGTACACTTCCTTGGTTATCATATTAATGGCTACCGTTCAATACTGAACAGATTATGGCCATTATCAGGCTGAGCAGATCTCCCGATCAGGGTAAATACCCCGAATGAGCTGAAATAGCCCGATCGGGCTAAAACATAAACAATAGAAAAGTACAATTTTTTAAATAACTTTTTTTCAAAGAAAAAGCACAAGTTAATTTTTTCACAGAATATTTATCTCATTTTTATCCTACCATCACTGCTTTATTTGTACAAAATCGGCCTGTCGTATAAACATGAGGTTTACACGACAGGCAAGCTTTACACGACATGGCAACGGTCTGCCATACTGACATTCTTTTTTTAGCCGCCATTTTTAAACTTTTAATCGACTATCAAAGTGATTTTAAAACGCTACAACTCATATCAATGTGCCATTTTACACATGTTTTTATAACTTAGTACTTATATTGTCATTTTGTACAAAATCAAAGATGAATGACAAGTTTTAAATCATTTAGGACAGCTTTACGAAAAACTTTCTTCACTGGCCTTAGTAACAGCTGATGACGGACTACTTTCATGACCTAGTTTGTCGGTCATGAAGTACATGTAAACAATTAAACATTGATTAAAATGCTGACACAATAAAAATAAAAACCTGAGTTTTCTTTTGTATACTGCAGTAATTATTTAATTTTCAACATCAACAAATGTCATTTTCAAAATACATAAATACTGGTACTGGTATCGAAGCAGTTTCCGTCACGAAATGAAGGTTTTCTTAAAATATTTTAATTTAGAAAGGTTCAGTCATTCAAAAGTTCGGCAATATAAATTTTTTAGCTCTTTAGCTTTAACGGAACATAAACATTGACTTTTTTCCTTGCGCATGCGCACAAGTAACGGGGCTCAAAAAGGGTATACAAAATAGACAAAACCGGTTTGCTACAGAAGCAGTTTCCGTCACGAGAATTTGTAGAACAAATGTGTACTTGTTGATAAATAATACTACCAAATAATGATGTTATATGTTTCTTTAAACCTTTCTGATGACTACCTACTACTCGTATAACAAACAGAAACAGTATACTGGTTACCTCCCTTGGATAAGTAAGTCGGGCAGCGGTCCGCTTACTAATTTATGATTTGGGCGATATCTGTATCATTACAGCTATTTTTCATATTGATTTTAATAATAAAATAACTATTTAATATCGATTGGATGTAAAAATCATGTATTTTGAGTTTTCTTTGGTGTTTTGGGGTAGTCTGTTTTTGACCGCCAAGGGAAAATACTTGTCCTTAAATTGGACTTGATTGAGTTATCCTTTGCGCATGCGCAAACAGTGCGCGTGAAATCCCTCACGTGCGACCTGTAAACAAAACAGGTGTTGCACTTTTAAACCTTGAATTTATAAGTATCATTTTACCTTTGCTGGAAAAAACTATACTCAACTCTGGCATATAAGGCAATGTTATGAAAACAATCGAGACTTCTTTGTAGAGAGTTACACTGAATGAAAAGTAGCGCTATATCGGATACTGCTAGCATACGGATACTACTTCGATACCAGTAGATCTAATCATGATTTTTTCTCAAATAAGAAAATGCTGTATTAAATTAATTGTTTCACTGTTTTAATCTTTCTCTCTCTGCCAAAATATACAGTAAATGTATCTGAATTTAACTAGAATGAACTAGAACTGTGGAGAAAATTGAATGTTTATGCACTTTAACACTCATGATGTTGCAAGTTTGTGTAAATTTATTTAATTCTTGAAAAACTGCTAATATTTAAGAAAAATGCATGCATGATCTTCTGATAAACCATTGCATGTTGTTGCATTTAAAGGGTTTATCCCAAGCATGATGTTTTTATTATATAGACCCTGACCAAATGGTTAAATATCCAAGTATTTGATTGAAAATTGAATGTCTGTGCACTTTAACACCCATGATTGTGTAAATTTATTTAATTCTTGAAAAACCGCTAATATTTAAGAAAAATGCATGCATGATCTTTTGATAAACCATTGCATGTTGTTGCATTTAAAGGGTTTATCCCAAGCATGATGTTTTTATTATATAGACCCTGACCAAATGGTTAAATATCCAAGTATTTGATTGAAAATTGAATGCCTGTGCACTTTAACACCCATGATGTTGCAAGTTTGTATAAATATATTTAATTCTTGAAAAACTGCAAATATTTAAGAAAGATGCATGCTTGATCTGCTGATAAACCATTGTTGTTGAATTCAAAAGGTTTATCCCAAGCATGATGTTTTTATTATATAGACCCTGACCAAATGGTTAAATATCCAAGTATTTGATTGAAACATGAACTGTGGTAGGGCCTATAACCAAAGAGTCACTCAGTGATCATTTTCATGTAGATATGTTATTCTTAAAATTTAATATGCCAGAAAACATTAATCTCCATGCATCACAAAGATAAACAAGAACTTATCAACATTTAGCCATTTTAGTCATAAAGTCACTAATTAGCTCCTGTGTCTTACTTCTTAAAAGTTCTTTCTAATAATTTTCAGCTTATCCTTCATTGTAAGTTATGATAGGTAGGTGATATTAGATCAACAAGTTAGCCTATTGATTGAGTATTGAAATCTATTTTTTTGTCACTGGAAGGATTGAAGTTTGTCAGTATTGCAAGATTTGAAGTCCTTTCTTTTAATATGATATTGTACAATATTGTTTATTTGAGTCATTCAATCACTGTGTCAATCATTCCATCAGGAAACATCTGGTCCAGAAATTACAGGATCACACCTATTTCTTGAATAAAAGATGTTATCCCAAAGCTATCATTGAATACAGTTTGAATATCTGGCACGGATGACTCATATTTGAATATATGTTCCACTTGTTTTTTGCAACTTGGTTTTTGTTCCAGTCCATCTCTAAGCCAAGAGTCCTGTTTTCGAAGAGAAACAAATGATGCTCGAATCTTCTATCAGCATCTGTTGACTACATGTCTCAGACCAACCGAGTCAGTATCAAGCAACTAAGCGCGTCCCGTAGATATACATGGCATTTCTATTTACCACAGTCAGCTCCAGTCCAGGGTCCAGTTCAGCAACACCCCACCCCACTCGCACTTATAGCACATATTAGAATCTATACTTTATGGTGCAGTCTTCAGTGTTCAAAATGTCCATATTTATAAATGCAATCAGTAAGTAATCGTGGTTATCACCTGAATGGCTAACAAATGTTAAAATCCGGTATTTTAGTGAATATTTCACGTCATCACTGTTCATGACACATGTTGTATTAACTGACGTCACTTATATGACTAGCACAGTAGCAGAAATTTATAAAGCATACCAGTAAAGTTTATCTCATTCAGTTTAGAATAGCTTAAAATAACAGTTTTAGGTGTTGAGCTTTTTAAGTTTTATTTTTGAATGTTGTTTCACTTCAGTCTAACACGGACGTGTTTGTGTAGTGTATTAACTTGATCGAAATAAATGTGTAACTGGGTTGTGATGTAATGTATTCATACGCGTCATAGCGACAGACAGTTTTAAAGCTGGAATTTAATCTTAATTAATAAAAAAAAACGAAAAAGACATTTTTTATGTAAAAGGTAGGATAAAAAGAATATTAGGTTACCGTCTTAGTGTGATTGAATTTATTAGGCTCGTCTCCGAAAAGTTTATATGGCTCGGCAGAGCCTCGCCGTATAAACCTTTCTCCAACTCGCCTAATAAATTCAATCACACTAAGACAGTAACCTAATATTCTCTATATACAGACCTGATAAATACATTACTTTCTGGTTTTTCAGTTGGTAAAAAAGTCAAATTTTCACCAACAAGATATCGACATGAAATTTGCTTATTCTTATTGCTTACAATAATATAAACATACACTGAAAAAATAAACTTGCGCTTTTTCCTAGCAAAAAAGTTATTTAAAAATTGTACTTTTCTATTGTTTACGTTTTAGCCCGATCGGGCTATTTTAGCTCATTCGAGGTATTTACCCCGATCGGGAGATCTGCTCAGCCTGATTATGAGGGTACTGTATCTGGGAGAAATTCAAACAAGAAATTTTCCTTTAAGTGGGAGTGAATGACTTTTGTGAATACCTGTTGCTGACCGAACAAGAAGATGACCCACTCAAAGAGTATAGAGTGGGGGAACCTATGCTGGAGGTATGTTGAATGTATATCAGCTGTTCAGAAATCAGGAAACCCTAACCATTTTGATTTGCCTCCATGAAAACATAATGTTATCCCTGCTAAATCGAAACAAGATGTTGATGTGCGTCATCATGTGACTATGTCGTTCTGGGAGCTATTGACACGACACATGTCAAAACTTGAAATTTCACCTCGAAGGGAACCAATGCTGGTGGTATGTGATAGTTGACAACCAACAGGTGGGAAACAGTTTTTAGAGCCTAAATATTAACTAACAAGATATAACAGTTTCCATAGAATATATATTTTTATACAAAAGAAATAAGTTTTAACAAAAATGCTAACTTTAACTGGGTGATTTTAAGAAATTTTCTAGCAAAATGGATCAAGTACAATTGTATCGGCTGCTGTGACGTCACAGAGCTGCACGTGCGGCTATCATTACGTTTGCTGTAAAAGCATTTCTTCGACTGTCAATGCTGAATGTACCCTGAAAATTTTTCTTCATCTGTTTTTCTGTAAATAGCCGTTTTTCGGAGATACCACCAGCATAGGGATACCACCAGCATAGGTTCCACCACTCTACTGGTACAGGTCATACCAATTACCGGGAGTCTAACTGGTTCATGAAGGTGCACAGTTTTATACTCAAAATACATAAAACATAATCTGCTTTTAAAATAAAGTTTCACCATTTATTCTCAAGAAAAAATTCAAATCATAAACCTAAACTATGTATAAAGTGTTAAAAACAAGTTTTATTAAATCCATGTTGACAGTCATCTTCATTTTTCCGAATATACTTATTACAGCTTATCTTCTTCTGAACATTTTGATATAAAATTTATAATGGTGTTTTTGTTGAAAGTTTGATATTGTGGTCATTTCTAGACCAACTGTCATCCGATTATCATTCAATCTAAAAAAAAATGCAAAATTTAAAATATTATTCTTGCTTGGCAAAAATGAACACAAACCTTTGAAGTTATTAATATTTATAACACTTCTTTGATCAACGCAAAAGCTGGGGCGAGTACAACAACCCTCCTTATTCTACGAACAGTCGGGCTAAAAATGTAATTACAAATGTACTGGTATGAGACCAGTTTCCGACAAAAAATTGAGGTTTTCTGTATATTTTTTCTTATGTGTGTCTTGTAAACAAGTCATCTTCACATTTACAAACGTCAGTTTATCCTCTTTTCAATGATGTAAACAAGACCAGTGTCTTTTGCGCATGCGTCCCAAAATTGGGGCCCCGAAAGGACAGCCTAATTAATGTTAATAACTTAAGGTACAGGACCAGTTTCCGACATAATTTTATACTGAACAGTTTTGGAATCGTAAATTATTTAAATCTATGAGAACTTGTATTCTCTAAAATGTAAATTCCTTTCCCTACTTTTCCGACGCTCGTAATGAGTGTCTGTCTATTATCCGTTCCATGCCGCTCCATTTCGTACATCACTGTATTATCATTTCACAACACTTGAACTGTGCCATATTTTGCAAGCAATTTCAGTGACAGATGTATAACGAATAATTTCTTTGAAAGTACTTATCTTTAGAAAATGAAATTTTGTTCATTGCTTGTTTGGATGATGCTGTTCGGAACTATATAGTACTCCCATTCTGAAGAGTTACGCGAAAGCTATGATAACGAGTAGTCAGAAACTGGTATGATTCGGAAACTGGTCTCATGCCACTATATAATATTTTACATGAGCATTAAATGAACATGTTTGTTCCTGTGGATTATTTGTAGTAACATTGTCTCTTGGTCATTGACTAGTTACTAGTGTGTGGGAAACTTTCATCGATATTTCAAAGACTTCGCTGCAGCATGGACCTATATACACATGGATTGGCAACTTCCGAAAACCGATAATGCGATATCGGAGTAGATGTTACCCATCATGCTTTGCGCGCGCTCGGTGTTTTTTGGCAAACCTCGGATATTGTCCATCGATGCTAATATCTCGCATAAAATCCTGGCCTCTGCGAGAAAAAGGTTGAACTTGTATAGAAAGATACGAGAGTTGCCAATCCATGTGTATATAGGTCCATGGCTGCAGGAGACTTGGAGACCCCATAATCAATTCATTCTCTAAACTAGAGATTATTTTTCACGAAAAAAAACATGTCCCCTATTATTCAGCATTATTCAGTAGAATTGAAAATGCATACCACTAAACTGTATACAATCCGATATTATACACAAGTTCAGCTTCGCACCAATCACTTCTGTGTAGTTTTGTAGTTTTCTGACCAGTGATGTAGGATTAGTAGCACAAGCATATTTGAATATGAGACATCAAAAGACATAGTTCCGCAAAATTCATTGAACCATAACATGCTTGCGAAATGTACAATGACCACTCATGTGACTTTTGGTAATATTCAACTCCAGCGTTTAGGAGAATTAGTATGGACATTATGAAATATGACACATTGGGGTTTCAACTTCCCTGGAAATCAAGGAATCGGAACATGCCGACGACAATTGTGTTTTATCAGGTTTGTTGGAAATCTGGCCTTTAGTAGAGGAAAAGTAGCAAAAACATCATTAAATTTGAAGATTCAATGGCCATACAATGAAAATCACTGAACCAGATGTGCCGGCGATATGCATAACTAAGTTGGCACTGCTCAATTATCTTAGGTTAAGTGGAAATCTGCCGGATGTTATAGGAGAATTAGCCATTATTAACATCATTAAATTATATGTATCAAGGGCGGTTATTCCACTGAAAATCATTGAACCGGAACATGCCGATAATATGCACAACTACGATTATGTGAAGTTTGGTGTAAATCCACCACATGGTATCAGAGGAGCTGCGTGGACATACTTAATGACAAAAACAGTGACAGACATGTATCACTAATAAATATATCTCTCACGGAGGTGGGATACTAATTATTATCAGTATAAATACATGCTAGATCCTTCTACATAGACTAAACAACTGCCATACTGAATGTAATTAGTTTAAAACAAATATTTATCCTGATTGGAAAACACCTATTTACTATTTACGCTTACTACTTGTTACGCATCTGCCGTTATATGTATCCTCATTTCATAATAATCTGCATTCGTACGTATCTCCTTCGGTCGTCAGACGTATCCGTTTAACTTCACCCACCTCTATAAATTTGCTTATATCAAAATGATACCACTAATTCCAAAGTCTAGGGCTGTTTGTATTGATACCTTATACATTTGTCTGTATACGTGTCTAAGGTCATTGATATATATTGTTATTATAAGCAAATAAATGTCATATGTATCAACATTACTGTAGTTTTTAAAATTTTTTTTAGGGAAATTCTTTAATTAAAAGGCGTCAGTTTATCATAAAACTTCACACATGCTTAGTTTAAACATATTACTACCTATATCAAGCAAAAGGTCGGACCTAAAAAGAGAAATAATAAAAACATCGGGGTTATTCCAGCGTGCCTGTCATGACGTGCATGTATATGCATCTGTCGTCAGTAGTACCCATCTGCGTTCGAAGTAGTCGAATACCCGAGGTGATACACAACTGGAACAGCCTTCCGCCAGCAATTTTGTCCCTATCAACACCAGAGCAGTTCAGTGCAGCTGTTGCCTGCATTGATCATACCTCACCATAGTCAGAACACTAGCCTTGTTTTTACCTTTTAACCATACCTAATATTCTCCAATATACATTACTTTTTATTGTATTTCTTTTAAACCTATCTTATATTTCTTTTCTCTACTAACAGTCTCATGGCTTGACGCGCAAATGTCTACGTCTCTGTAAAGGGTTTGACATAACTGGCAGATAGATAGATAGATAGAAATAAATTTAAACTTGCATAATGAGTCTATGGTAAAGACCGAGTTTTCACCTTTTACTCAATGAAGAAATGAACGCGACATAATAATACAATTGGTTAACTAGTCAGTATGACGTCACAGCAAAGCCGAGAATACCTGTGAGTTTTTGTAGGGTTAACAAACGTTTTTTCATGTTAAAACATCTGCAGAATCTTGAGGGATGGTTGGTACCAGAGCCCGTTAGGGCAAGGGCACCAGCATATCCTGAGGGTTTCTGCAGGTGTTATAACACGAAAAATGTTTGGTACAGCTATTCTAGCATAAATAAGCATAATAAAATCATAAAAATAAAAATAAAACGCTCTTACTGGTACGACGTTCAATAATGCACGGGGCATGGTCCGTGTTGTTTACGTCATATTTATGACATCACCAGCGGTTTTTATGCCAGGCACTGTTGACGCCGTACATGATGTAAGACTTGGGAGACAGCTTACATGAAAACGGGTTATAACGGCGTGTGAATCTCCCCATTAACACACGTTTTTTCTCCTGTTAAAACACCGGCAAAATGGGCAAAAACAGCACATTTTATGCTAGAATAAGTTATTCTATCTGAGAAGAAGTTTGCCTAGATACCGAAGTGTTAAAACGGCCATGTGAAGGCAGAGATCGAACCACGGACATGGGAATGGGAGGCGGTGGCGGCGGCTAGACAACAACATTAGTGGACCGGTATTTTTTTAGCTCACCTGGCTTTGCCAGGGTGAGCTTTTCTAATGGATGATTGTCTGTCGTCCGTCAGCATTTTGATTCAAACGGCATCTCCTCTGAAACCACTGGGCCAATGTTGATGAAACATAATAATGCAGGGATGTTCCTTGCATGAAGCTCTACCAAAATTGTTCAAATAATTCCATTCCATGCAGAACTCTAGTTGCTATGGCAAAAAATAGGAAAAACTTTAAAAATCTTCTCTGAAACCACAAGGCCTAGAGCTTAGATATTTAGCATGTAGCATTGTCTAGTGGACCTCTACCAAGATTATTTAACTTATGACCCCCGGGTCAAAATTGACCCCACGTGGGTGGTCACTTCCCTTCTGTAAATCTGCCATGGATTGCCATCAATTTAGACAGTGGAAAACGGTGGAGTATTGAAACAAGCAAATTTTGTTGGAAAACGGTGTAAAACAATGAAAAAACAGCAAGGCAATGAGAAGGTCTATCAATTTTCACTATTTTCCACTGTTTTTCACCAAGTGCCACTATCGGTGGAGTATTGAAACACTTTCCATCGAATGCCACTGTTATTTTGCCACTGTTTGCCACTGTTTTCCATCAATAGCTTGAGTGAAAATCAGTGGCAGAAATGCCATTGTTTTCCACCAAGTGCCACCATCGGTGGAGTATTGAAACACTTTCCATCGAATGCCACTGCAATTTTGCCGCTGTTTGCCACTGTTTTCCATCTATAATCTCAGTGAAAATCGTTGGAAAAAATGCCACTGTTTTCCACCAAGTGCCACCATCGGTGGAGTATTGAAACACTTTCCATCGAATGCCACTGATTTTGCCACTGTTTTCCATCAATAACCTCAGTGAAAATTGTTGGCAAAAATGCCACTGTTTTCCACCAAGTGCCACTATCGGTGGAGTACTGAAACATTTTCCATCGATTTTAATAGCAAATTTGCCACCTAAAACCTGGGAAATTGGTGGAAAATTTACCGTCGATTTCCACCAAATGCCACCATCTTCATGCTCTTTGAATTCTGTAAGTTTTACTAAAATAAAAAAAAAGATTCAAAATGAATTGAAATTTATTGAGAAACAAGAAAGTTATGAAACCTTTTTACAAAATTTACATAAACTGCAAGCAATGTCTTTGTAAATGTCTCAATTTTTTGTGTCTTATTATGTTTCTGACACTGTCGTCGCACGTTCCTGACCATTGTTCCTTTACACAATCTGTGGTTTTCTTCCCCCAGCTGAACACAACATGTTCTGAAAAATAATTAGAAACTTGTATCTACAAAGCAAATGCATACTGCAAACAAACAAGTAATTGGTATCTATTCTTGTGGCTTTGTGAAAGTTCAACTTTAATTTAAATTTGCAGGCCCTTATCATTTATAACAAGCCGTTGTAATTTGTTGTATCATTAGCACTTATATTGGGATACAGTAAGTCAGTAACAAATATTCAGAATGACTGTAGATATCAATTAACATCTAAGAATTCAGTTCACACTGTCGAGGCCTGTATTGTGGTAGGTAACACAGTGAAATGAGGCAACTATTTTGTAACTAATGAAAAATTGTAGTTATCAATGTTTACACTCAAAATAAGGTGATGTACATACCTCTTAAGTTAATACTACAAGCCTGTCTTGATCCAAGACTGGTTTGCTTTCATCTCCAGATTTTGGCCTACCAGTATTCTAGCCATTCCTGCATGGTGAAAATTAACCTGGTCAGAAGAAAAACATACATAAGGTTAAGAGAATTTCACCTGGGAGTGAAAATGTCATCAAGTTTACTTGCAATTAAAAGTTTCATATTATTTTAAAGATTCTGGGTTTTGTTTATTATCCAAGTTACCAAAAAAATGTCTATGCATTTATTTAAATTGCAATATTACAATGTATTATATTATATCTCTATCATGTCTATTATGGTTTCATTTAATGAAAACATTTTACTTAAAAGCTTCAATAATTGCTACTCTAGAAAATATACATTATACATGAATCAAATATTCAAAGTGTATACCTCTGCTGCACAGTCACTCCTGTTTGCATAAGCTGATTTTTTAAATCCTCAGTTCACACAAGTGATTTAAACCATCATTTTATATTTAGATTAATAATTATTTTTATACAAATGATACTGTCCTGTTCAGCACAAAGTTCACAAAAGTATTCCTTCCACATGTAAATATTTCTTACAAACACTTGTTCAAACACTCTCTAACATTCAAATCAACAAATCAAAATCACGGCTTCCTGTAGAGATCTGGCTAATAAATCCTGCTTCCTGTAAATTGATACTGAGGTTCCAGGTGGTGATTGTAAAGAATGATGTTGAGTGTTATCTTTGCATGCTATCTATTTTTATGATCAAGTTCCCTGAATGACCCCACAGAGATTAATTACCTTGCCTCCGAATATAAAGGTCAGTTACAGTACTCAGTTGATAATAAAACAAATGGACAAAGAATTGACTTATAGACACATAATTATGTGTTCATGCTTTTCCTCTCCATTATAGTTTAAAGTAAGTTTTTTTTAACAACAGGTAAATTCATGAAATTTGAACAATAGGCATAATTTTAAACAACTGCATGTACATGCACATTTAGACTCTCAAACTAAGTATGAAAATCCCTACTAAATATAGCACAAAATACTTAGGGTTATATAATGATTGATAATATAAACAGAAAAGATTTTTTTAAGTTAGCAGTACAAAATTTTCCAAATGTTATACTGAAGCATTGTCATGTTATATATAGCATTTTAAGATTTCACTCTGATTTAATGTAAGTTTTGAAATTGTTTACATTCAAAGCTATCAACAAAGACCACCCTCTGGGAAGAAGCTCAAGTGATATCTGTTGATAGGTGGTCTTTATTCACAGGATATAAGACAGTGTCCACATTATATTGAATAGTGCATGGTTTTCCCCCAACTGATCTTTAATTGCAGGGTGGTCTTTGTTTGGAGGTGGTCTTTAACACAGGTTTAAATGTACAACTAAGTCCACAACAAAGTGAAATTCCAAAATATGATAAACAGAACAGGAAAAATTATAGATTTAATTTGATTGCAGTCTCATATTTAAAATTTAACTATGAAAAAATCAAATTGAATAGTTTTGTACCATATCTTATTCGGACATATATCTTAGTTGCATTGTATATGCACTGACCTGCTATTTCTGATTGTTATGTAATATTTGGCTTAAAGAAAGAAACTCATACAAACTGCTTTGTGTCTGAAATGTCTAGGTCAAAATATAGTCAAAGTGTTTTCCATCGTTTGCCACTCTGCAAAATTTCTAAGTCCAGCAATTTAGCTTATAATTTGTACTGCATTAGAAAAAGTCTAAGTGTTTTCCACCGTTTGCCACTCTGCAAAATTTCTAAGTCCAGAGATTTAGCTTATAATTTGTACTGCAGTCTGTAGTTTACACCATTTTCCACCCCTTAAAAAAACTAAGTCCAAATTTACATCGATTGCCACTACTATTCCATGGCAGATGGTGGCATTTTTTACACCAATCAATGGAAAACGGTGGCAATTTAGAAAATGCCACTGTTTTCCATGTTTTTCCATCCATTTTCATCATTTTTTTCACCAAATGCCACGGATTTCCATGAAAATCAGTGGAAAATGATGGCAATCCATGGCAGATTTACAGAAGGGTTACAGTGTTTATTCTAGAAACTCAAAAGTAGGGGTGAATTTCCCCCCTCACTTTAAAAAAACGGGGGATTTTCAAAAATATGGGGGGCCCAAAAAAGCCCCAATATCAAAATCAAATACCTGTTTTTAATCATTGTACAGGTTTTATTGCGTAGACCTTTTAGTTTTACATGCATTTATCAAAGAACAGTTTTTGAAAAAAAATTCTTTGCTTCTGCTTGTTGCTTTTACTAAAAAAAAAACCGTGATATTTTTCTTTGACATGACATGATTTTGTCACTCTGCACTTTGTTAACATGTAAATCGAACTGATCAAAGTTGTTTGAACGAAAATATTTATGTATAGTGATAAGAGTCGCCTCCCTTAATCTTTTTGAATGAAAAATTTTACATTAATGCTGCTTAGAGTTACCTCCCTTCCTCTTTTCCGGTGCTCATGTAAACAAATACGCCGACTGGAAATTCAGCAGATTTTGAGTTTTTTATTTGTTTGCAGGATTTTTCATGCACATGTTACAAAAATATGCGCGATCTTTGAAAAAATAGCGTGAATCCCGCAATCGCGCGTCCTAGAATAGACACTGCACTTAGTTTTACATAGGCTTATATAGGAAAAACTTTAAAAATCTTCTTCTCTGAAACCACACGGCCTAGAGCTGAGATATTTGGCATGTAGCATTGCCTAGTGGATCTCTACCAAGTTTGTTCAAATCATGACCCCTGGGTCAAAACTGACCCAGCCTGGGGGGCCTCTTGATTTTACATAGGAAAAACTTAAAACATCTTCTTCTCTGAAACCACAAGGCCTAGAACTTAGATATTTAGCATGTAGCATTACCTTGTGGACCGTTACCAAGATTGTTCAAGTCATGATCCCTGGTTGAAAATTAACCCTTTCTGGGAGGGGGGGGGTCATTTGATTTTGTATAGGCTTATATAGTGGACGTCTATGAATTATGTTAAAGTCATGACCCCTTGTATTATTGGCAATTGATATACAGGTAAGCGGTATAGGACCATATTGGCCCTCTTGTTTTATAATATTATACATATAATAATGCTGATATTTAGATGGTATCTGTGCAGGCCTTCAACTAGTGACCAGGACCAAAAAATGTAGACAGACCGCACCAGCACACGGACACCACCAGTACGCACACATTAAGTTTTAGCTTTTTAGCTCACCTGGCACATAGTGCCAGAGTGAGCTATTAAGATCACTCAATGTCCGGGGTCCGTCGTCTGTGTGTCCACCATTTTCTTCAAACGACATTTCCTCTGAAACCTCTGGGCCAATGTTGATGAGACTTTGCAGGAATGTTCCTTGCATGAAGCTCTACCAAAGTTGTTCAAAGAATTCCATTCCATGCAGAACTCTGGTTGCTATGGCAACAAATAAGAAAAACTTTGAAAATCTTCTTCTCTGAAACCACAAGGCCTAGAGCTTAGAAATGTAGCATGTAGCATTGTCTAGTGGACCTCTACCAAGATTGTTCAAATTATGACCCCCGGTCATAACCTGTCTTAACCCGCGTATTGCTGACGTATACAACACACGCAGTAAACAGAAAGTAGCATAACGTGATGTACAGTGTTTACAAAAGCACATGCATGTCTGTCGAATGTGTAACAAAATATGCCGGCTGTGCAAAGGATATACAAGAAAATTCTGTTTTTATGCCAAAGTCTCATGTTTGTTCCCATTTTCAACCACTGACACACACTTAATGCAAATTCAGGTGAAATTAACGGAAAACACGGTCTTTCGGAATTTTATATATCCTTTGAACGGCCATAACGTAATAACCGTATATGCGGATTAAGACAGGTTTGGCCTTCCATAGAAGTGACAGTTACCGTATGGAACACGTTTTGTCTGTATGAATTTAAAGGCTAGCCGACAGCTCCTGAATGTTGAAAACTCGGACGTCTGAGGCAAATGCTGACACTTTAAGACAACCTTGAAAATGACCTTGGACACAATTTTACCAGGTTTGAAAATGTTCGTTCTAGCAACGTTCGCGTACAGGCCCCTGTGGGATAGTGTTTTGAGCGCGTGGAAATATTTTTTCATAGACATAAAGCAGACATGTTGTACTCAAAACCTAGGTATATTGGAATCTTATGAGAACGCTTAAAATCGACCTCTCGTTAGCAAAAAAAAAAGTCCATGCGCAGGTTAGCAGACAGGATGACCCCTGTGCGTGACCTCTGTAGGTGGGCCAATGGAAATTTTAATTCATGTTACAGCTCAATCTATTTGCTGACGTATACAACACGCGCAGTAAACCGAAAGTAGCATAACGTGATGTACAGTGTTTACAAAAGCACATGCATGTCTGTCGAGTGTGTAACAAAATATGCCGCCTGTGCAAAGGATATAGGAAAAAGTTAAAAAATCTTCTTCTCTGAAACCACAAGGCCTAGAGCTTAGATATTTGGCATGTAGCATTGGCTAGTGAACCTCTACGAAGATTGTTCAAATTATGACCCCCGGATCAAAATTGACCCTGTCCGGGTGGTCACTTGGTTTTACATAGACTTATAGAGGAAAAACTTTAAAAATCTTCTTCTCTGAAACCACAAGGACTAGAGCTTAGATATTCAGCATGTGGCATTGTCTAATGGACCTCTACCAAGATTGTTCAAATTATGAGCCCCGGGTCAAAATTGACCCTGCCCGAGGGGGTCACTTTGTTTTACATAGGCTTATACCATATAGGAAAAACTTTAAAATCTTCTTCTCTGAAGCCACAAAGCTTAGAGCTTAGATATTTAGCAAGTAGCATTGTCTAGTGGACCTCTACCAAGATTGTTTAAATTATGACCCCCTAGTCAAAATTACTCCTTCCCAGGAGGGGGGGGGAAGTCACTTGATTTCACATAGGCTTATAAATATAAGGAAAACTTAAAAAAAATAACACAAGGCCGAAAGGCAGATAATAGATATTTGAAATGCTACTTAGCATTGTGAAGTGGACTCTACGAATTATGTTAGAATCATGACCCCTTTTATTATAGCCAATGGTAGTCAGGTGAGCGATATAGGGCCATGATGGACCTCTTGTTTTTTTGTACCATATAATTTCCTCTTCTGGTTTAATAAATGTTCAGTATTCTTACATTTCTCGATTTTCAACTGGCAACTAGGAATAAAAAAGGTTAATTTAGGCCATCCTAAAAAAATTGTTTGTTTGCCCTAACGCGACCCAGAATTTTTTCAGTGGGTAGGTAGGTAGGTCTTTTTTTTTTTTTAATTTTTAAAAAAATTATTTTCAGATGTTTTATAGATGTTGTATTAACTCGGTACATTCGCTGACATGTATGTTGTATCTTAAATTAATAGCACATATTGTACACTTAATATTAGCCTGGTCACCAGGCCCTGAAATATCTCTTTTACTATAAAATATCTTGACTGTTTTGTTCTAGAGCCAGTCTACTATCCAGCGCCGATTTAAAACTGCCCCAGTATACAAAGCAAAATCATATAAAATAGGCTGGAAATAGTGCATGAAAAATAGTATATAGAAAAACATTTTTTTATCAGACTAGTGACTAGTCTAACTTAATATTTGCACCTTTCTTGTCTTAATATTTCTCTATTTCTTCTGTTGTATGTACCTATTGGCTATTAGCACCCCACTGTAGAATGCTATTAACCTGCTTTGTAACATATCTGCATGGATGGTGGTTTGCACATTATCATTTTTTAGCCATTAGCCAGGCTCCCAAAGTGCTTAACAAGGCCAGGAACCGTCTATAAGGTTATAGAGTATTCCTGACAAGGCTCATTCCAGAAGAGTGCTTTAATACAGACTTCGTGAAATTCGTCGGTCCGACGGACATGTCTGAAAGATTTCGAGTCGGACCGCACTTTTTTAATCCGGATACGGACCGACTGTCTGGCATATATTCAATGTCGATATTCGGATCGCTTCGGTCAAAATGGCGTCCTTGCAATTCTATGAAGGAGCAGAACCGGGAAAGAAAAGAAAAATGACTCCCGACGAACGCTCGGCCCAGAAAAAACAGTATGAAAAAAGAGTTGAACAAACATTTAATTTAAATTCGCATCAACTTTGTTTAGTGGCGGTACATACGCTGTTTTATGAAGTTTCTCTTTTTACTCAGTATTTTCGGTCCGGCAGATTTGTATTCGGTCCGGCAAATGTATGGACCATACCGGTCGATACACTTTTCTGACGATACGATACGTATCACAATACACAGTTGCCATATGATACGTAACGGTTCGATAATTTGGAATTACTTTATTTTCGAAGCGGTACATACCCTGAAAGTGTTCGCTAAAACGCACGTGGTCATGTAAATAAATAAACTGACCGTGACCGCAATCGGAATCTTCGGCGATTTCCCGCAGAGATCCGTTTCCAAATGTTCGTGGGAATGGTCACGTGATAATTGTCAAATGGGCAAGATGGCTACCATATAATGTGAAAATTCTGACCTGCTCGAAACTTTCGTTTTTTGCTTTACATTAAATAGATAAAATTTGATGTTCAAGTTTGGCAGATTAAAAGATAATAGTCTTATTAATAAAATTATTTATTCTTTTCATTCATTTCTCATGAAATACTGAAATGCGAGTGTGTCAGATTTCTGACACGATTATTGTTACGATTTCCCTACGGAGTGAGCTTCAGCATACCCGTTAGAGGTGTAACGATTCATTGCGGTTCACGATGCACCGCGGTTTCTTTTACTTTCACGGTTCACTGTACGCCATTACCAAAATTCGGTTCGGTACGGTATGGCCCAGCATTTACTGTTGGTATTCAATGTAAAGGGAAGTAACCCCTTTGAAGAGCTTAAAATAAACTATTTTGTTATGTCAATTTTCATTGGCTTAGAAATATTGATTAACCAATGGTGGTGCATGATTGAATTATAGTTCGGGAAGCTTACTACAATGTCTGCCAATTCATGTGAATTGAAAAATGCATTAGAAATGTTTTGGTCGCCAGTTTAGCAATACTTCATTTTGGTTTAGAATCTGTGGGAATGAAAAAATTGTATGAAAACCTTATGCAAATTGCAGCCAACTACTTTTATCTTACTAATATTTCCGTCCACTTGTTTATTCAGACTTTATTCATTCAACGTCTTGGAACAGTAGATGTATTGTATCGAACCGTTACGTATCGTATGGCAACTGTGTATTGTGATACGTATCGTATCGTCAGAAAAGTGTATCGTTACACCTCTAGTACCCGTTCTGTCAAGCATAGTTGAGAATAACTGATTGGTATTACTTACGAAAGAACTACAGAAAAGAAATACCAGAAAGATGGAAAATGACAAAAAACGGAACAGTTTTTCTCAAAGGCAGAACAAATTTTTTTTTGGCTTTCAGATCCAAAAAAAAAGTCAGTCGGGAGGATTTTCATCAGTCGGTCGCGTTAGGGCAAACAAACAGTTTTTTAAGGATGGCCTTATGTGAACAAATATTATCTTTATATATATAGGCAACATCACAAAAAAGCTAGTCAAACACTTCGTTTCCTAAGACGAAACATTAAAGTACACTTAGAAGGGTTAAAGTCAATTGCATACAAGATACTCGTACAGCCCCAGCTTGAATACAGCTCTACTGTCTGGTCCCCTTATACAGAAACCCTCATTGACTGTACAGTGCAGGGCTGCTCATTGGACCATGCATGACTGTGGCCGGATGTACAGTGTCACAGATATGTTGCCTTCCCAACAGTGGAGGCGTCTTGACCTTGGGCGCATTGACCAATACTTGGTAATGTTCCACAGCATCCAGTTTGTCATTCAATGCCCAACTATTTTATCCCGAATACTAGATCTTCAAGAACATCCAATTCATGAGCATTCCAGCAAAACAAAAGCTGATTATCTCTAATACTCCTTCTTCCCTAGGACCATGGCATTGTCTACAGTACTGGAATGCCTTATTCCCAAATTTTGTCATGGTGTCTGGCCCAGAGTTCAGTCCTGGAGTTAGTCAGATTGAACATAATGATGTCTCCCCAAATAAACCTACTTATTTTAACCTGTTTTTAACCAACCATGCTTCATTCTTTATTCTTTAATTTCAGTTCTTATTAACATTCTTGTCAGCTGGTGCGCGTCAAGTCTAGGTCCCCAGTAGGGGTTTCACTTAAAGCTGCTCGCTCTGTTACCGTTGAAAAAAATATTTAAAAAAAAAATTTACATTCTTATTCATAAATATAAAACTAAAGGCTAGAATAAAAAAATAAGCAAAAATCTAGGTAGGAATTTGCAGAAATTTATTGAAAAGGTCGGTTACACAGCACCGCTACACTATATGTTTATATTGAAATTTTAAAAGCGTTGATTAGGTAGCGTATTTTTTTTAATTTAGAGATATACGTGACATGAATTTATACTGGAGCCTTTTTATTAGCTCACCTGGCTATGCCAGGGTGAGCTTTTCTGATCGATGATTGTCCGTCGTCCGTCGTCCATCAACATTTTGATTCAAATGACATCTCCTCTGAAACCTCTAGGCCAATGTTGATAAAACTATGCAGGAATGTTCCTTGCATGAAGCTCTACCAAAATTGTTCAAAGAATTCCATTCCATGCAGAACTCTGGTTGCTATGGCAACAAATAGGAAAAACTTTAAAAATCTTCTTCTCTGAAACCACAAGGCCTAGAGCTAAGATATTTGGCATGTAGCATTGTCTAGTGGACCTCTACCAAGATTGTTCAAATTATGACCCCCGGGTCAAAATTGACCCCGCACCAGGGGTCACTTAGTTTTGCATAGGAATATATAGGAAAAACTTTAAAAATCTTCTCTGAAACCACAAGGCCTAGAGCTAAGATATTTGGCATGTAGCATTGGCTAGTGGACCTCTACCAATATTGTTCAAATTATGACCCCCGGGTCAAAATTGACCCCACACCGGGGGTCACTTAGTTTTACATCTATAGGCTTATATAGTAAAAACTTTAAAAATCTTCTTCTTTGAAACCACAAGGCCTAGAGCTTAGATATTTGGCATGTAGCATTGGCTAGTAGACCTCTACCAATATTGTTCAAATTATGACCCCCGGGTCAAAATTGACCCCGCACCTGGGGTCACTTAGTTTTACATAGGCTTATATAGTAAAAACTTTAAAAATCTTCTTCTTTGAAACCACAAGGCCTAGAGCTTAGATATTTGGCATGTAGCATTAGCTAGTGGACCTCTACCAATATTGTTCAAATTATGACCCGCGGGTCAAAATTGACCCCGCACCGGGGGTCACTTAGTTTTACATAGGCTTATATCGGGAAAACTTTAAAAATCTTTTTCTCTGAAACCACAAGGCCTAGAGCTTAGATATTTGGCATGTAGCATTGCCTAGTAGACCTCTTCAAAGTTGTTCAAATTATGCCCCTGGGGTCAAAATTGACCTTGCCCGGGGGGATCATTTGTTTTACAAAGGCGTATATAGGAAAACTTATTTGGTATATAACATTATCTAGTGATCTTCCACCAGGCAAGTGGACTTGTACCAAGGTGAGCGATATAGGGCCATCTTGGCCCTCTTGTTATATTATTGCGTGGCCACGCGATAACGTTTAGTTTTCCATTTTTTCTTTCTTTATTATCGGGTGGCCATGAGATAATATAAAAAAAATTCTCACATGTCACCTCTGTGCTTCCGTACAATTCACAAGGCCTAGAGCTTAGATATTTAGCATGTAGCATTGCCTAGTGAAGCTGTACTAAGATTATTCAAATTATAACCCCTGGTTAAAAATTGACCCTACTCAGGGTCATCACTTGATTTTACATCTCTATAGGCTTAATGTAGGAAAAACTTAAAAAGTCTTCTTCTCTGAAACCATAAGACCTAGAGCTTAGATATTTAGCATGTGGCATTCATTACCTAGTGGACCTCTACTAAGATTGTTCAAATTATGACCCCCCCCCCCACCCCCCCGCTCAGGGGTCTCTTGATTTTACATAGGGTTAAAAATAAGGGAAAGACTTCAAAAATGTTTATTTCTGAAACCACAAGGCCTAGAGCTTAGATATTTGGCATGTATCATTGCCTAGTTGACATCTTCCAAGAATGTTCAAATTATGAATTATGTCCCCCCACATCAAAATTGACAATTTCTGCTATTGATGACCTTGTATTATACAGGGTTCCCACGCTTTCGGGAAATCGGAAAAAGTCCTTAAATTTCCAAATCGGGGCTCCCAGTCTTGAAAAGTCCTTGAATTTGGCGATGTACGGTAAACGTACGGGAAAAGTACTGGAATTTAGACCATCCCGCCAATTGAGAGCTCTCCTACCTTAGTGATGTGGCGGCGTTTTCTTCTCCAGGATCGCTAGGCACAAATTTATAACAATTTCATTACAAGAGTGAATTTTGCATGACTGGGCACAAATTTATAACAATTTCATTACAAGAGTGAATTTTGCATGACTGTCCCGATGTCTGAATGAGAAGGGAAGTGACACAGTCAGAACTGTTCAGAGAAATCTTTTAGTGGTACAGTACAGGCCTGGAGGATTATGCAAAAAACGCGAAGTGTGGAGTTTTTCACTCGGAGACAAATAGCTTGACTTCGAGTGAGCTTGGAGTACCTGAAGTGACTTCGCGTTTGGAGAAATATCGCGTCACTTCGCTGCACTTTGAGTGATTTTACAGGTAAATGAACGGGTTTACGGGACATAAAAATCAAATATATTATATCCGGTAGAAAGTAATGTTAATGAATTTCTATACATGAAATGTTTTTGAGTTGTATGCATATTACATTCAAAGATATTTGCCGACCGACGTACATTTATATAGCGTGTTCAATATATTTTATCACTAAAAATAAAACTTACTCATAACATTATTTGTTCCAAACTATAATTTCTATAATCCAAAATTATCAGACTATTGTCTATAATTACTTTTTCATGTCTCAAACTGTCAAATATCTCGGTCTGTTTGATGCCACCTGCTTCACTAAGATCAAACAAAACTCACATTGTACAATGTGCGTCGGTGTTTGTTCTTTGATCTCGTAACATCTGCAGCTTTATCTCTATGTATAAAACAAGTTGAAGTAAAAAAAATATCTCGGCAAAGGTTATTCATTAGAATAAATAGTAGAAAATTGTCACTGGAAAAACGTTGGCTTTGATAGTTGATGAAACAATAAATGACAAAAAAAACGGACACGCTGGAAGGCCGTGATTTTTTTAAAAACAGAACATTTTGATTTAAATACAGAACAATTGGGAATGTTAATTGATAAATACTTTGTGCATTCACAACTCAGAGGTGTCACACAGCTTGGATTTGCAAACAAATTCAAAATTGACTGAATTAGTACGACAGGCCATATTTTTCACATCAATCGTGAGTGACAATGGTAAGAGACCAATTACATCGGAATTTTTAAACGGAAATAAATATTCTAAATCAACATAAAGGTGATAAATATTTTAGGTTCTGACAAAAAAATAACTCAATGCTTTTTGAAACAACAAACAAAAACAACATAACACTGCAAACAGTAGCGGCAATTATTCACGCGAAGTCACTCCAAAATACTCGGAGAAACGCGAAGTCCTGCGATCGAAATTTTCACTCCAAACGGCCGCGAAATGACTCCATTCAATGGAGTCATTTTCGTTTTTTCTCCGAGTTACGCGAAGTGAATTTTTAGCTCGATTTTTCGAAGAAAAGGGGAGCTATCCTACTCGCCCCGGCGTCGGCGTTGGTGTCACACCTTGGTTAAGTTTTTCGTACCACCCCACTTTATTTCAAAAGTATTAGAGGTATGGCTTTGAAACTTACCATACTTGTTTACCATCATAACCTCCATCTACAGACAAGAGTACATAACTCTGTCAAGGTTTTTGACAGAATTATGGCCCTTTTTTGACTTAGAAAGTGTATTGAGCTTGGTTAAGTTTTTCGTACCACCTCACGTTATTTCAAAACCATTGGAGGTATTGCTTTGAAACTAACCATACTTGTTTACCATTATGACCCACATCAACAGACAAGAGTACATAACTCTTGTCAAGGTTTTTGACAGAATTATGGCCCTTTTTTGACTTAGAAAGTGTATTGAGCTTGGTTAAGTTTTTCGTACCACCTCACTTTATTTCAAAACCATTGGAGGTATTGCTTTGAAACTAACCATACTTGTTTACCATCATGACCTACATCAACAGACAAGAGTTCATAACTCTGTCAAGTTTTTTGACAGAATAATGCCCCTTTTTAGCTCGACTATTTGAAGAATAAGGAGGCTATTGCACTCGCCCCGGCGTCGGCGTTGGTTAAAGTTTTTAGCTCACCTGAGCTGGCTCAGGGTTAGCTATTAGGATCGATGAATGTCCGTCGTCCGTCCTCCGTCCACATTTAGTTCGTTAACACTCTAGTGGTCACATTTTTTCCTCAATTGTCACGAAACTTGGTCAGGATGTTTGTCCCAGTAACACGGATGGGAAACAAAAAATGTCACGTGACCACAAATGCAAACGTCGGTAGCAAATTTCGAGGAATTTACACCGACTCAGGTATGTTTTTTCCCGATTTTTTCGTTATACTTTAGAGTTGGTTAAAGAGACTTAGCACAAAAAAGAATATATAAAATTGTCTCTCTGCCGATGTATTGATCACCATACACATAATTGTTATGTAGGGTTTTTGAGAACACTTCGAAAACAATTTTATACAGAGATGCAAACATACGTAGCTAACTCATAAAATGTAAGTGATCGAGATCAAAAGCCATCAGTTTTTCACATTTATGTATTTCGATTGTTCATCAATGTTTCTAATGTGTTATAGGGCCATTGTTTGCGATTTATTTTATATAAAAAGTGGATTTCATTAAGAATTTCATATTTGGCAAATGCCTGTTGGCGTTTTTATGATGCAAACATACGTAGGCTTACTAAAATGACGAACGCAGTTAGGCCACGAATGTATCGTTTATTAAAAAACTGAAATATGCTTCATTGACGAAGTAAACTATAAGTCATCGACATTAAGATTGCCCTTGTCTTTTTCAGATGTCACTTGTTTGCCGCGTTTGTGGAAATGTGTTCAAAAGGACATGAGGCTTGAAAATTCATAAGCGGCGACATGAAGGTGTAGGAATATATACTTTCTGCGAGAAGCAATTCTTTTCAAAAGAGAGCATGACGCGGCACATGTAAAATAGAATAATGATTTTGAAATGTTTCTCATAGTCTCTTATAACTCAAATACGAGTGACATTGGACATGTGCTAATGTAAAATAACTGTGATACTTTGTATATGATTTTACATGCAATGTGATATTATCTCTGTAATGTACAATGATGAGACTGAAATAAACAAATCTAAAATCTGTCAGTGTATTTTGCATATTATTTGTTGTAATTACGTCAGGGTCTTCAAATTAAAGTTCCCTGATAACATTTATGAAACATGTATTATGAACCAATCAAAATATAATCATATATCAAACTAATTGCCAAATGCTTTCCCAGGATGATTCGATGATAATGCGTATGTAATGTATGTTCAGGGTTTTTAAAGTTTTATTTCATGCAAATATTTTCATATACACCTCCAGTGGCAAATTTCACATAATTATGTGGTTTGCCGTCAAGGGGTAAGGCCCACATGGATTGTCACACTGGCGAAAAGTACTGCACAAGCTACTACTATAACGATAAAACTTTCCAGTCTTGGCACCTGTATATTATCGCCGATGTGACCATCCAAGTGGGCCTTCAGATAGATTTTATCCGTCATTGCAAATCCACGATATCTCATGTGGAATTTTCTCTTCGGCGGTGCCGGCTACGCACTCGTGATTTAATTATTTATTGTTTCTTAAATAATATATGGCTTGGAGTGGTTTATCAAAATTGAAGCATTCCCCGGAGGTGATGTGTCGGGCGGAATAATTCACGAGGGCGAATTAATACGTAGGCACATAACCGACAAGAAATGCTTCAATTTCGATAAAGCAATCCAAGCCATAGATTATGTCGATTCTAATAAGCTGACTTCATGAAAACTATCGTATCAACTACGGACTTTTTTCAGTTCGACGGTAGTGTGTAAAGCGGCTGTTGGAATTCACTCCCCTATTTCGAGCCACCATTTAAGATATTATACATAGCTATTATATACAAACCTATTTTAGTTTAATCATCTAATAAATATAATATATAAAATACGATACAGAAGATGTCCGATTCAGAACCTAACAAAGAAGACATAATAGTCTATTTCTAAATTAATTTTCTTCGCGGGAGTAAATTAGAAAAGTCGGAACCAGCTACTTCCATATCCGAAAATCCGCCTTCTTGTCGGAGTGCATCAATCTTATTAAAGCTCTCGAACCGACTATAGAAAGATACCATAGGCATATAAGAATATTACTTTGAAAATGTCAATTTAATATTTTGCTTTAGATACCCAAGCCGAATCATATACATACGTGTGAGTTACTGCATGCGCACGTGTGCGTACATGATACATAATTATGTATATATCTATGTTTATTTTTCGTTTACTGAAAAGTTTAAGTCAAAACTAGAATGGAGTGAATATAACTGCATGTGAAATATTCAGAAAAGTTGTAAAACCTTCTCCTCTCCGGTGAAGTTGTATAAATTATCGTATAGTATAAAACACATATGCCATGATAATGTACTTAACCAGAGAGTAGAAGGTTTTACAAACTGTTTGAATATTATAATAATAGATAGGTACAGCGCACATTAGTCTACGAAGCAGTATGTCTGCACGAAATGCAATGCAGGGAGATCTTAACCGGCACCGCCGAAGAGAAGATGGTCAAGTGGGAAATTCCACATGAGATCTCGTGGATTTGCCGTGAAGGAGAAAATCTATCTGAGGGCCCACTTGGATGATCACATCGATGATAATATACAGGTGCCAAGACTGGAAAGTTTTATCGTTATAGTAGTAGCTTGTGCAGTACTTATCGCCAGTGTGACAATCCATATGGGCCTTAGGATCGATTTTCCACTTGACGGCAAATCCACAGATATATGTGAAATTTGCCACTGGATGTGTATATGAAAAGATTTGCATGAAATAAAACTTTAAAAACCCTGAACATACATTACATACGCATTATTATCGAATCATCCTGGGAAAGCATTTGGCAATCAATTTGATATATGATTATATTTTGATTGGTTCATAATACATGTTTCATAAATGTTATCAGGGAATTTTAATTTGAAGACCCTGACGTAATTACAACAAATAATATGCAAAATACACTGACAGATTTTAGATTTAATTGTTTATTGCAGTCTCAACATTGTACATTACAGAGATAATATCACATTGCATGTAAAATCATATACAAAGTTCACAGTTATTTTACATTAGCACATGTCCAATGTCACTCGTATTTGAGTTATAAGAGACTATGAGAAACATTTCAAAATCATTATTCTATTTTACATGTGCCGCGTCATGCTCTCTTTTGAAAAGAATTGCTTCTCGCAGAAAGTATATATTCCTACACCTTCATGTCGCCGCTTATGAATTTTCAAGCCTCATGTCCTTTTGAACACATTTCCACAAACGCGGCAAACAAGTGACATCTGAAAAAGACAAGGGCAATCTTAATGTCGATGACTTATAGTTTACTTCGTCAATGAAGCATATTTCAGTTTTTTAATAAACGATACATTCGTGGCCTAAGTGCGTTCGTCATTTTAGTAAGCCTATGTATGTTTGCATCATAAAAACGCCAACAGGCGTTTGCCAAATATGAAATTCTTAATGAAATCCACTTTTTATATAAAATAAATCGCAAACAATGGCCCTATAACACATTAGAAACATTGATGAACAATCGAAATACATAAATGTGAAAAACTGATGGCTTTTGATCTCGATCACTTACATTTTATGAGTTAGCTACGTATGTTTGCATCTCTGTATAAAATTGTTTTCGAAGTGTTCTCAAAAACCCTGCTTATGTGTATGGTGATCAATACATCGACAGAGAGTCAATTTTATGCATTCTTTTTTGCGCTAGGTCTCTTTAACCAACTCTAAAGTATAACGAAAAAATCGGGAAAAAACATACCTGAGTCGGTGTAAATTCCTCGAAATTTGCTACCAACGTTTGCATTTGTGGTCACGTGACATTTTTTGTTTCCCACCCGTGAGTAATCACTCGGACGAGTTCGAATATGGGTCATCTCGGATGAAAAACTAGGTCACATGACCCAAAAATAGAAAAATCTTGTTAAGGCTCTAGAGGCTACTGTTTCAGTCCAAATATCCTGGCAATTTGTCAGAAAGGTTGTTTGGTTGATTTCTAGCTTAAGTTTTAATATGGGTCACCTGGGGTCAAAAACTAGGTCACACAGCCCAAATATGGAAAAACTTGTTAACACTAGAGGTAACATTTTCAGCCCAAATATCCTGGAAATTTGTCAGAAAGGTTGTTACGATGATTTCTAGCTCATGTTCGAATATGGGTCATCTGGGGTCAAAAACTAGGTCACAGAGCCCAAATATGGAAAAACCTTGTTAACACTCTAAATGTTACATTTTAAGCCCAGATATCCTTGAAATTTGTCAGAAAGGTTGTTTTGATGATTTCTAGTTTTAGTAATGTGTTGTTTATTGAACACCTCATTTGCTAATTTTATTGCAGTATTTTAACACCATAAGATTGATAAATGACATTTGTCTTGTAATCAGTACACATCTTGGATCTCTCTATGGTAAGGCCAGAGTTTTTATATCTCTTGGTTTATGCGACTGCCTGTCCTATTTTTTGAAAAGGTAGAATAACAATGACATTATGAACTGACATTTTATTTTTATTATTTCCGCTGTTCCGACTCCACAGACTAGTTAATGAAGTGTCAGAATAGTAGGGATATATAATTGAAAGTAATTATTTTAAAGTGTTTATTATACCCCAAAAACGAAGTTTAGGGGAGTATATAGGAGTCACCCGGTGGTCGGTCGGTCGGGCGGGCGGGCGGGCGGGCGGGTGGGTGGGCGGTCTGTTGCATTTTCCTTGTCCGGAGCATAACTTGAAAACTACTAGTTGGAATTCAATACAACTTCATACAGTGGTCAAGCACAATGAGAGGAAGTGCAGTGCACAAGAACTATAACTCCATCTTGACTTATTACAGAGTTATTGCCCTTTGTTACTTTTCCTTGTCCTGAGGATAACTTGAAAACTACTGGTTGGAATTCAATACAACTTCATACAATGGTCAAGCACATTGAGAGGAAGTGCAGTGCACAAGAACCATAACTCCATCTTGACTAATTACAGAGTTATTGCCCTTTGTTACTTTTCCTTGTCCGGAGCATAACTTGAAAACTACTAGTTGGAATTCAATACAATTTTATACAATGATCAAGCACACTCAGAGGAAGTGCAGTGTACAAGAACTATAACTCCATATTGACTAATTACAGAGTTATTGCCCTTTGTTACTTTTCCTTGTCCGGAGCATAACTTGAAAACTACTAGTTGGAATTCAATACAACTTCATACAATGGTGAAGTACATTGAGCGGAAGTGCAGTGCACAGGAACAATAACTCCATCTTGACTAATTACAGAGTTATTGCCCTTTGTTACTTTTCCTTGTCCTTAGCATAACTTGAAAACTACTAGTTGGAATTCAATACAATTTTATACAATGATCAAGCACACTCAGAGGAAGTGCAGTGTACAAGAACTATAACTCTATCTTGAGTATTTACAGAGTTATTGCCCTTAGTTTTCCTTGTCTGAAACATAACTTGAAAACTACAAGTTGGAATTCAATACAACTTCATACAATGGTCAAGCACATTGAGAGGAAGTGCAGTGCACAAGAATCATAACTCCATCTTGACTAATTACAGAGTTATTGCCCTTTGTTACTTTTCCTTGTCTGGAGCATAACTTGAAAACTACTGGTTGGAATTCAATACAATTTCATACAATGATAAATCACACTCAGAGAAAGTGCAGTGTACAAGAACTATAACTCAATCTTGAGTATTTACTGAGTTATTGCCCTTTGTTACTTTTCCTTGTCCGAAGTATAACTTGAAAACTACTGGTTGGAATTCAATACAACTTCATACAATGGTGAAGTACATTGAGAGGAAGTGCAGTGCACAGGAACCATAACTCCATCTTGACTCATTACAGAGTTATTGCCCTTTGTTACTTTTCCTTGTCCAGAGCATAATTCAAAAACTACTAGTTGGAATTCAATACAACTTCATATAATGGTCAAGCACAATGAGAGGAAGTGCAGTGCACAGGAACCATAACTCCATCTTGACTAATTACAGGGTTATTGCCCTTTGTTACTTTTCAATGTCTGGAGCGTATTTCGAAAACTACAAGTTGGAATTCAATACAACTTCATACAATGGTCAAGCACAATGAGAGGAAGTGTAATGCAAAAGAACAATCACTCTATCTTGACTCATTTCAGAGTTATTGCCCTTTGTTACTTTTACTTGTCTGGAGCATGATTCGAAAACTATTGGTTGGAATTCAATACAACTTCATATAATGGTCAAGCACATTGAGAGGAAGTGCAGTGTACAAGAACTATAACTCTATCTTGACAAATTACAGAGTTATTGCTAAGAACAATATCTCTTTTTAGTTTGTTTGCAAGGTATTATGTTACTATTTACCATTATGTGAACTTCTTCAGTTTATAAAGCAGTCTTTTGGGGGTATTAATCACATTTAGTGATAGCTCTAGTTTTGTTCGAAAATGACGATTATTGACAAGTGCAGTAGACTGATGTTCAATATGTGCTCTGTTCAATACAGTAGGAAAAGTCCTTCATACTACTCTAATATTTTAGTAAACTTCCCATAAACCAAGCAATATAAAAACTCTGGCCTAAAATTGGCACTTATATAAAGTTTTAAATAGCGATGATGCAATACATGTTCTTGACCCCTAGTTGAACTTCCATGTTAAAGATATTGGTACAAAAAATGTAGTTGTAATTTTTACATTCACATCACAAGAAAGTTCATATATAAAATTAAATCAATATTTGATATATACAAAACATATAAGAAGATATCAGATTTATCAATGACAAATATGCCTATGTATGTTTTTCTTTCATAAAAGAATAAGCTCTTGTTCTATGTGCTCTTCCATCTATCACTTTGGAAAGTACCATAAATTGTTAAAAAATTGAATAGCTCACAGTGCAGATCATGATCAGACAGCAAAATAATGAATAGCTTACAGTGCAGATTTTTAGAATTTTTGGTAAAAGATTTTATAAAGTCAAATATCTTGAATACTATCAAAAGTATTGACTTGAAACTCAAAGTATGTGTCAACCATCAATATCTACACCTGAGGAAACAATCCCCATAACTCTGTTTTGATTTTTGATAGATTTGTGTCCCTTTTTAACTTTGAATTTTTTGTTAAAGATAGAATACTATCGAACCTATTGACTTGAAACTTAAAAT
Organism: Saxidomus purpurata; assembly: GCA_022818135.1. Taxonomy (NCBI): domain Eukaryota; kingdom Metazoa; phylum Mollusca; class Bivalvia; order Venerida; family Veneridae; genus Saxidomus; species Saxidomus purpurata. The sequence continues at coordinate 84,608 of JAFMSR010000024.1, read as the reverse complement.
GTATGTTTACTGTCAACATCTTCACCAATGTTTTTGATTTTTGACATATTTATGCCCTTTTTAACTTAGAATTTTGTCACAGTTTTTACCAGACTAATATGGAAATACTCAAAATGGCTTTCTTTTGAAATGTCATAGAATAATTATGCAGCATGCAGCGGTCATGCTTTTTTAATTCTATACATATCAATTTTGAAACGTTACAAAATTATTCATGATCAAATATACAAGGTCATGTATTTCTTTGAAATTATCCGCCCCCCCCACCCCTCCCTCTAGTTGGCTTGCAGAATCCAGAGTAAGGCTTTGAATGCAATGTACATTTACAAAGGTCTTTGAACAAGTTTCATATCTTTGACCTTAATTCTTATAGACAATTACACAATACTCCTGTTCTTAGACAAAAACCCCATTTTACCAACAAGCTTTCGAATAGTCGAGCGTGCTGTCATGTGACAGCTCTTGTTTACTTAGAAAATACATTGGATAGGGGTAAAATCCACTTATTGCCTTAACCCTTTGAGATATTGCTTTGAAACTTTGAATGCTTGTTAACATCATTACCCCTATCTGAAGGCAAGAGAAGGTAACTATGTCAGGGATTTGTTTTAAAAATTAAGGCCCTTTATCGACTTAGAATCTTGGTTAAGTTTTTCGTACCAGTCCACTTTTTGACTAAACTGTTTGAGATATTAATTTGAAAGTTGAAATACTTGTAAACCATCATGATCCCAAAACATGGGCAGGAGAAGATAACTCTGTCAAGGATTTTATTTGAATTATGGCCCTTTTTGACTTAGAAACTCAGTTAAAATTTTCATTCTTGTCCACTTGTTGACTTAACCATTTGAGATATTACTTTGAAAGTTGGAGTACTTATGTACCATCATGAGACCTATCTGTAAGCAAGAGAAGATAACTCTGTGAAAATGTTTCTTGATTTGTACTTAGAAATTCCTAGTTAAAGTCTTGTGTGCCCTTAACCTTCAAAGTTCTGTTTTATAGGCAAGCACTAAAAAAGTCGAGCGCGCTGTCCTACTGACAGCTCTTGTTTCTACTCACTCCACACTTCGCGTTTTTTGCATAATCCTCCAGGCCTGTACTGTATATAGTATATGTATATAACCTAAAGATGGCGACTGTGGAAATAATTTGATTTCCTGGTTTGAATACATCAATGTTTTGGTGGTGTTTCATTGTTGTCGTGTGGTAATGTATATTTTTTCACGGAATTACATAAGTTTCTAAAGTCTGTCCCATCCCACTGTGGGACCTCAACTTTGACCTACACTAATGTAACGATCGGTGAACGTAGGGAAAACGTTCGGTCGCATATGATGATAATATGCAAATTTAAAACCCATGTACATGTGATGGGGATTAGGGTAGTATATATAAGGCACAGAGACCCATTCAGGGTTGAGTATACTTTTCACTGAATGGATCTGCTGCGTCTTAGGCCCTCGGCTTGTTACAAATGGTGGCAGCGGTGGGATGAAGACAACTGCCAGACAGGAGTTGCCTTACCCACGACAAGACTCAGGACGAGTCTTCTCGGAGGGGGAAGTAGTGTAACGATCGGTGAACTTGGGGAAAACGTTCGGTCGCATATGATGATAATATGCAAATTTAAAACCCATGTACATGTGATGAGGATTAGGGTAGTATATATAAGGCACAGAGACCCATTCAGGGTTGAGTATACTTTTCACTGAATGGATCTGCTGCGTCTTAGGCCCTCGGCTCGTTACACTAAAAAAAATCTAATGTTTTTTGAAAATTAAATATCCGTTTTGTGATCTAGAAAAAGGTCACCCTTGAGAATTTCAATCGTTTGTGCATCAGTTGGCTCGTTTTCTCATATCGCTGCTTTTAAATTTCTCTATGGGAAAACGCTATTGTTTACATGGACGCCATTTTGGAGATTTTTCGGGAAACCTTGCACTTTTTCCTTGAATTTATTAGGGGGTGTATCAAAACTTTCGAAAAATTAATTGAAACACTAAATCAAGCAAAATAAGCGATTTACCGTGGAATTTTGGACTAGAAACAAACTTAATAATCATATTACCTCCAAACAAATGAAATATAAATCGTTACTTACGTTATACATATATTTATTTTCCGTAATAGATCTTATCACAATCCTAGAAGACTGTAATTAAATCTAACTCCCGAGTCCTTATGTTTATGTTCAACACGATCCTCGCATATTTAAATTGTTTACACGGAGTCTCAGTCTGATATGAGTGATGTCTTGTCAGGCGAAGTACGGGACATGCGAATGAAACATCTATTTCACTATGTTCCAACAGCATATCGCGGTATGACCCTGAATATTTTCTATAGAAACTCCCGTTTTCCACAGATCTAAATCCATCCATATGTCGACAAATACTTAAATCCTATTCCTAAGTCCTCAACATAATGTCACTCATGTAGCAGTGTGTATTTAACCTTACTGTGCTCGTGACATATTTATCTGATGACGTAGTTATTTTACGTCACTAATCATTAGCGTATTGAGCAAGTAAGCAATTAAGGGCTGCGCTCAGCATTCACATCATTAGCTTAACTCTTAAATATATTATGTACAAATCTTTTGTGGACTGACATCTAAAAATAAACTAGCAGATACAGGAAGTGTTGATAATAAAATAAAAAAGGAAAAGGCATGTGGTGCGTTAGAAGATTCGTTTAGTTGATACGTTTCCTTTTCAGAATATCTTGTATTTTAATAAATAGTGACGAATGCCCCCGAAAGAGGTGCCTCACAGTCTGTGTCCTCTCCATGTGCTCAATAAATGTGCTATGTAATTTTAAAATCTTCCATGCACGACAGAGTTACAATGCATACAGTATTCCATTACTTTTAAACACAAAGTTTGACGTTGACCTATAAGGTAGGGACATGGGTCTTGCACGGGACACATCGGCGTGATGTGCTGAACATTTGTGGCAAGTTATTTTAAAATCCTTCAATGCATGACAAAGTTACAGTCCGGACACGAATGTGTAAGTGGGGACGCACGGACGGACAAACAGACGGACGGTGCGATTTTAATATGCCATCCTTCGGGGGCAAAAAAATTATCTGAGTGAAATATGCCTAGAATCACTCCTGTAAAGGTTCATTGATGATATCGTGCGAGTAGTTGCTGAGAAATAGCGCGAACAAAATATGCACAGACACATGGAAAGACAGATAGACGGACGGACAATTTGACTCTAGTATACCCCTTAAACTTCCTTTACAGGGTTAAGGTTATATAGATCTCTATCACATATAAAGATGTTGTTATTTGTCAGTGATTATACGGACAGGCTCGCAATTGGGGTAGGGGACTGGACCCACATATTATTTCTTGACATGACTTATAGTAACATTTTCCTGTGTAATATTTTGCGCCTGTTTTCATAAAACATAGTTTAATGTTTAAGGGGAAAAAAAAACAGTTTATATCCCCGGCAATCGGCGGTCTTTATACATCGCCCTGCATACGACAATGCATACGTTTGGTTCACTATTTTTAAGCAGGTTTTTTCAAAAAACCTACTTATTAGAATGGCGATGTCGTATGTCGGGTGGGCGGGCGGATGGGCGGGCGGGTGTCAAACATTGGTTTCCGTTGGATAACTTTAGTTAGGAGTGACCAATTGCAATGAAACTTGGTGTGTAGGTAGCTTGCGTGGAGACGCCGCTTGGGATTGCATTTGGGGTCACTAGGGTCAAGGTCACTGTTACTAAAAATAGAAAAACGGTTTCCGCTCAATAACTCGAGCCAGGAGTGACCAATTACAATGAAACTTGGTCTGTAGGTAGCTTGCGTGGAGACGCCGCTTGGGATTGCATTTGGGGTCACTAGGGTCAAGGTCAAGGTCACAGCTACTAAAAATAGAAAAATGGTTTCCGCTCAATAAATCAAGTTAGGAGTGACCAATTACAATGAAACTTGGTCTGTAGGTAGCTTGCGTGGAGACGCCGCTTGGGATTGCATTTGGGGTCACTAGGGTCAAGGTCAAGGTCACTGTAACTAAAAATAGAAAAATAGTTTCCGCTCAATAACTCGAGTTAGGAGTGACTAATTGCAATCAAACTCAGTGTGTAGGTAGCTTGTGTAGAGAGGAAGCTTGGGATTGCATTAGGGGTCACTTGGTTCAAGGTCAAGGGCACTGTTACTAAAAATAGAAAAATGGTTTCCACTCAATAACTTGAGTTAGGAGTGACCAATTGTAATGAAACTTGGTGTGTAGGTAGCTTGCGTGGAGAGGAAGCTTTGGTTCACTATGGTCAAGGTCACTAGGGTCAAGGTCAAGGTCACTGTCACTAAAATAGATTTTTATTTATTTTTAGTTTTTTGATTGTTTTAAGGAAAAAAATTTTTTTTTCGGGGTCAAGGTCACTAGGGTCAAGGTCAAGGTCACTGTTACTAAAAATAGATTTCATTGAAACAACAATTATGTTATGATCGTTACTTTCGCTACAAGTTTTGAAAGTTATATTTTTATTGCAAAAAATTTATAAATCGTACGGACATCGTATGGATATAGCGGTGTTTCTGGTTTTTTTTTTCTTTATCGTTTATAATTGAACACATACGTTAATCGGGCCCCGCCCGAGCAACAATAATACTTCTTCATAATTGTTGTTTCAACTTATTTCAGATTTAAGACTGAAAAGATCAGACATTGTGAATGAGACTGCTTCAATTATTCACATATTAAAAGATTTATCAAATCTTGTTCTTACTGATGGTGAACACACTACTCACTTCAAGCCGTCAGAAGTTGTGTACTGCCTGGCGTTTTATTTCCGGATGAAAATGACACATTTTCAATATTCGCCGGGTTATTATTTAACAAACATGTACCAAATTTTCACCATGCATACCTCGTCCCTTCCTCACCAAGACTATGTTTACCTTTTTGCTTTGTGACAACTTACGTTTTACATAATGAGGCCCCGAACGGGGTTTACTTTCAGGTATGTTTTTAACGTAGTACAGGATACATTTCCGGACACTTTGGAAAAAGTGTTGTACTTTCATTTCTTGTTAAAATTGGCGATTTTGGAGTGAGAATATTATTTTGTTTTGATTTTGAATAAGTGCTGGCTTATTTTTGTTCTTTTCTTACAATTTTATACGGTTTATAGACAGGAAAATAGAAACTTCTAATCAACGTCAACAACCAATATTGTAGGCGGGTAGGTATAAACACCGAAATGGAAATTTAACGGTGAAATGGGCGAAACGAAGAGGTTTGTTCGAGTTGCTGTCCTTTGGGAAAGCTGAACTTTTAACATCTAGCGTCTTCAATTTTTTTATAAAGTTGATTATATTTCCAAAATATTTTCGGTGCACAAATTGTAAACGTTGCATTTATTTTGGAAATAGATATTAATTTTATGAGGTTTAATACGTTCTTAAATTGAATTCTATGTCCGTCTTCTACCAAAAACAGCAAAATTAACAATTTAAAGTGCACATCAAGGCTATTCTCAAAATGCTGTATGATGCGCATGCGCAGTTACACCGCTTTCCCCAAAGCATGTTTACAGAAAGGAGAAGATGTGCGAGTAAGTTTTAATGCATTTTTATTGCCATATACTCACCAGAAACAAGTGAGTGTTGTTCATCTGCCAAAAAGCAAGCTTCCTAATTATTGCTTGTGGTGGATCAAAACAAAACGTAAAAATATAGCTTAAAATGGGGGTGTCCGGAAATGATCCAGAATTTGTTGTCAAGGAATTTCTGTTACATCTCAAAATGCTTGGTGTCCAGTATTTTCATAGGATGCTATGTTTAAAATAAAGCCATTATTATGTGTACTCGAATGATACTATTTATACCCCCAAAACGAAGTTTAGGGGGGTATATAGGAGTCACCCGGTGGTTGGTCGGTCGGTCGGTCGGTCATTATACCCCCAAAACGAAGTTTAGGGAGGTATATAGGAGTCACCCGGTGGTTGGTCGGTCGGTCGGTCGGTCGGGCGGTCTGTTGCATTTTCCTTGTCCGGAGCATAACTTGAAAACTACTAGTTGGAATTCAATACAACTTCATACAATGGTCAAGCACATTGAGAGGAAGTGCAGTGCACAAGAACTATAACTCCATCTTGACTAATTACAGAGTTATTGCCCTTTGTTACTTTTCCTTGTCCGGAGCATAACTTGAAAACTACTAGTTGGAATTCAATACAACTTCGTACAATGGTCAAGCACATTGAGAGGAAGTGCAGTGCACAGGAACCATAACTCCATCTTGACTAATTACAGAGTTATTGCCCTTTGTTACTTTTCCTTGTCCGGAGCATAACTTGAAAACTACTAGTTGGAATTCAATACAACTTCATACAATGATCAAGCACACTCAGAGGAAGTGCAGTGTACAAGAACTATAACTCTATCTTGAGTATTTACTGAGTTATTGCCCTTTGTTACTTTTACTTGTCCGGAGCATAACTTGAAAACTACTGGTTGGAATTCAGTACAACTTCATACAATGGTCAAGCACATTGAGAGGAAGTGCAGTGCACAAGAACTATAACTCCATCTTGACTAATTACAGAGTTATTGCCCTTTGTTACTTTTCCTTGTCCGGAGCATAACTTGAAAACTACTAGTTGGAATTCAATACAACTTCATACAATGATCAAGCACACTCAGAGGAAGTGCAGTGTACAATAACTATAACTCTATCTTGAATATTTACTGAGTTATTGCCCTTTGTTACTTTTCCTTGTCCGAAGCATAACTTGAAAACTACTAGTTGGAATTCAGTACAACCTCATACAATGGTCAAGTACATTTAGAGGAAGTGCAGTGCACAGGAACCATAACTCCATCTTGACTCATTACAGAGTTATTACCCTTTGTTACTTTTCCTTGTCCGGAGCATAACTTGAAAACTTCTGGTTGGAATTGAATACAACTTCATACAATGGTCAAGCACAGTGAGAGGGAGTGCAGTGCACAGGAACCATAACTCCATCTTGACTAATTACAGTGTTATTGCCCTTTGTTACTTTTCCCTGTCTGGAGCATTTTTCGAAAACTACAAGTTGGAATTCAGTACAACTTCATACAATGGTCAAGCACAATGAGAGGAACTTCTAAGAACAATATCTCTTTTTAGTTTGTTTGCAAGGTATTATGTTACTACGAACTTCTTCAGTTTATAAAGCAATCCTTTTGGGGGTATTAATCACATTTAGTGATAGCTCTAGTGTACCATGAAATCGCCAAGTTTACATTTTAGGAGTTGACAGCTTTATCACTACTTTTTGTTTTCTCTGACTTTGGAGACGTAACATGGATTCCATTACATTTTTGGCTTTAATCTTGAATACAGTGTTGCATTAACTTAAAATTTTGCTATTTTTTAAGTAGATGTACCAACAACCTTCTGTATTGAGGAAAGCTATTCATACCACAGTGTAACAAAGTTAAGCAAGTTGCAAGTTTATTCAGAGATGTAACTGGACACAAAAACGGAACTTAAAATTTCATAAACCATACCCGAAACAATACATTTTGTCAATATTTGGCTTACAATTGAATATTCATTGACTTAAAATAATTTTAACATTGTGAGTTGTTGTAATTAGAATGCCAAATAGCATTAAGACCCAAGATGTAACAGAGTCAAAATTTGGTTTCCAAGTTACATCTTAGACAGAAACAGTCATAATCTGAATAATGTGACATCACATATTTCGTATGTATTAAACTATAATTTGTCAACTGAATCTGAACCTTTTGGAAGTTATAGATTGTTTGATTATTATATGAACAGAAAAATAAATAATGAATGAGCTGCAGATGTAACTTGGACACATAGTCATCACATGTGACTTCTCTGAATTGTGTAGTCTGTTACGTCTTATATCATTTTTCAATTTATAGACCTTAAATGAACCAGAAATCATCCAAACGGTAGTACTTTCATTGCATTGTGGAATATTTGCCTAATATTTAGACAAACATAGTGATATGAACTGAAAGTTTAAACAATGATGTGAAATATTCTATGATAGACGAAGCCTTGCGTGAATCGGCTTTGGGAGGTCACATTGAAAGGCATGATTTTGTTGTTGTGTGCATTTGACATCGCTTGTCCAACCCGATCACGAAAGAAAATTGAACATTTTTCATAAAAATATACTCACCTTATACAGTGTTAATAATATCGATGTAAAATTGTACATAAATTCAACAACTTACGGACGTAACAACACACGATTTCATATGCATTCAAAAAGGCCGCCATATTTTTGTGTAGAGTATGTACAAAGTTCATGTGTACTACGTCACCAATTCATGCCTACACGTACGCATCTAATACACACTTTTTAATGATACACTATCGATCGGAGAAATTATTCTTTAGAAAACTTTGAGATTTTGAGACGTAACGAAATGAGACACGATTAAAGCTCACAGATAGCTTTTGTCTTTTGCTTCTAAATGCCTTTAAACTGCCAATAAAATGTATTATGATGAAAAAGATATATGCAAATCCGTCACAATAATGTATTGAACAACTTCCCCGATCAAACACATGTCTCAGTAGTAATGTATTAGGAGACGTAACAAATTTGACACGAACAGTTACGTCTCAAATTTAATATTTTATTATCTATTATTTCACATTTACTTTCACTTATATTGGTTATTATTAGCCATTGAATCAGGAAAAAAATCCATGCAATCAAATGTTTTAAATTCAAGGAAGAGGTGAAAGATTTTCTTTTGAAAAAAAACATTTTACTGGTGCCCCTAATATTTTTACCAAAAAAATGTCAAATTTTGTGACAGTTTTTAGTAAAAAGTTAAGTAAGCTCATCAGGAAAAATATGTTTGAATCCTGTAATATTTACGTATTAAAGTTACTGTCTTTTAGAAATAGGCAAACAAAACATAAATCTTTTTGAAATTATAGAAAAATGAGAATATTTGAGATGTAACAGAAATTCCTTGACAACAAATTCTGGATCAAATAGAACCTGTCCGAAAATACGTCGCCAAGCAGTACAGTATATAATATCTTGTTTGCACAAGTTAAAAACATTTTTTTTTTTTTTTTTTTTTTAACCTGTGTGGAGACAAAACTTTCAGAAGTGGACAGATGAAAAATTGAACCCGACCTAGGGTATTCATACAAGTACATATTGGAAACTTTAATAGTCTTCTTGTCAAAAATGCCAAAGCCCAGATCTGAGTATTCTGTATGTAGCATTTGCTTGTACAGTGTAACCTCCACAAACAGTCACCTCCCACCAACAGCCACCTCCTTACAACAGCCAATTTGAATTCCCTCTGTTGATTTTTCTATATGTTTTACCTCCCACCAACAGCCACCTCAGAACTCCGGCCAATGGCCACTATTTTTCATCCCAAATTGATAGAATACCTCCAATACACATTTTCGGTAATATAGACCTGTTTGAGTAATTAAATCACTCAAGAAGCGCCTGATCAGATTTGTTCAGATTCATATATATTACTGCAAAATAATCCCTCTGAGCTATCCTAATAATGACTGTTGTAGGGAGGTTGCACTGTAGTCCTCAGCATACCAGGCTGTACAATTTCCGGGTTTTACATGAAACAATCCCTGGAAAATCATGGAAAACCACGGAAAAACACTAGAAAATTATTTTTTTCCCTGGAAATCCGCGGAAAACATGGAAATTGCAAAATCCTCATACTCCAACTTACCGTGGTTTTCCGGGTTATGTAAAAAAACAGCCCCGGCAAAATATGGAATGTCCGTGGAAAATCATGGAAATGCATAGTTTGGACTTAGAAAATGTTTCTGCGTTTTTTAAACCGGCAAACCCCGGAAAATAAACTCTGTCATTTTCACAGCTGCTTTCAGGACTTAGAAAATTTTCAAACATTTTCGGACTAAAAACAAATTGAATGATACATAATAAATTCAAGAGGAAAATAGAAAAAAAACATGAAGCCGTTGCAACTATAAATAAATGTTGAAGATATTGGTCTTACATTGTATGTACCAAAACAAGCAGGCCAAGAGGACTGAGCCCAAACATGTTGAGCAAAGAGACATTATGAACCAATCATACAAAACACGTATGACTTTTTTTGTATTAGAAGTAAGAGAGCTCTTTAGTACAGTTTGTAAAGACAATCGCTACATAGTTTCATCGTTTTTTTTCAAGCATTGAGAATTCTATGAATTTTTGTTTGTTGTTCGGGTTTACCTGATAAGTCAAAATATAAAGTAAAAAGGGTAAGTCACTAGCCTTATTTAAAAGAAATGGACACTTTTTGAAATATATCCTTGAAAACAATGAAAATGACCCCTGTCTCATGTTTACCAGTAATAAAACTCTAAATTTGGCATTTCACCATTGTGTTTTATTTAAAATGTTAAGCAATTGTTAAAATTTTAATAAACAACAGGAATTGAGATTTCAAATGTATTCACCCTGAAAATATACCATAAAGAGAAATGAGTTTCTGTAAAGAACATACATAGAATTTGTTGCCAATTATATCAAAGTTGTTTTTTTTTTCAATGTTATTTTTTGCATTGAGAAATTCTTCATTTATTGAAGAAGAAATGTTCAAACATTACTCTCTTGAAAATGATAGGTCACCAGCCTTTTCATGGAGAATAATGAACTTTTGCTTGGGGTGGGAGAAAAGTGGTGAAGGGCCATGTGTATAATGCCACTGAAGTAATACAGATATCTAAAGTGAAACTTTAATCGGACAAATTTTGTATATTAAAACACATACAAATAATATGTAACAAAAATGTATCCTTCTGAAAGCATTTAAGAGGGTTTGAAAGTCAATCTTGCATGAATACTGACTTTTTTGGTGCTTTTAAAGGGAGGTAATAAAATGTTTTGATATACTGATTTTTAACTGTAGATGTATGTATAAAATATGTAAAAGCTTAACTGCTTAAGATACTTAATTTTATGATTATTTAATCAAAATGATTTTTTATCATATTTTATAAAACAATTTTAAAGAATAAAATTATTTGATATATAATAAAGAACTAAACTCACAGTAGTTAACACCTTTAGTGTAGAGATGTGGACAGCAACTCTGCTTCATTTACATATTCCAGGCTTTTCCCTGGACAAATGTCCGGACTTTTCCGTGGACAAATGTCTGGGGATAAATGTCCGGGATTTTCCGGGGATTTCCAGGGACAAATGTTTCAAATATTCCAAATATTCCTTGATTTTCCGGGGATTTCCAGGGACAAATGTCCAGGATTTTTCTGGGGAAAATATTTCAAATATTCTGTGAATTTTCATGAAAAATTTTCTGCAATTACACGCGGAAAACCCGGGAAAAGTCGTCTAAATACTGCGGGGTTTATCTTTTCCGTGTATTTCCATGAAACTTTTTTAGCCGGGTAGTTTGTATGCCCCTGTTGTCAAAATCAAGCATGCCATGGGTGTCAAATGTTTTACTATATAGGACTAACTGAAAAAATATTTAGTTCAAAAGGATTGACCCAATTTTTGAAAATAATTTCACAAATCTAGGTGTCAAGATCACTGTTCTAAAAATAAAATCAATGTCAAAAACCGTTTATGGGCAAAAACTTTGACATATTTTGAGCAAAGTTGGTACACAGCAATGTATGAGTTCATGTCTGGGTGTTTGTTTGTTGTGTGTAGACTATCTGACCTAGGTTTGAAGGGCAATGGTACTCAGGTGAGCAATATGGCCTCTTGTATAGACTACAGTAGATTCCACTTAATTGCATATCGGTTATTTGCATATTCGGGATATATGCATACAATCTTAAAACACTGATCAATCCCTATATAATTACTATTAAAACTTTTCACATAATTGCATCATATTTTTCATCAGTTCCGCTTAGTTCCTCTTAATTGCATAGCCCAAATTGTCTGAAAACGGCCAACCAGTCTAGTGTCAATTAATCATCAAAGACGCCAACAATTATAATACCCGATAAGCTGTTTACGTTGTCATGGCGACAAGCAGTGCATAACAAAATTAGCGACGTGTGAATTGCTCAGTTAGGAAAATTCAGTGACCCATAGTAAGCTGATAACATTCTTTTTAATACACTGCACATAAAAAGGCTATGTCAGTCAGCCTGTTTAGCTCAATCGGTAGAGCACGAGACTTGTAATCTCGAGGTAGCGGGTTTGATTCCCAAGGCTGACCAACTAAAATTACTAATGGATGAGATTTAAACTGAGGTCCCATGTATGGGTGCTACACACCTGGCATATTAAAGAACCAGGGGTGTCTCTGGAATTGGGACGCTTTCTGTATCTTGCACTATCCTCCGAAAACCTAAAATGCCCCTGCAAAATGAACTGTTACTGTTCATGAACAATTCATGAACTTTTAATGAACTGTTCATGTCCACAATTCATGAAATATTCTTGAAATGGCTTGAACTGCAAATGAGACAAATCCTTAATCAGTTCTTAAAAATGAAGTTCATGAACAGTTCTTCAAGTGATCATGAAATGTTTGAAATACTTTTCAAGGACAAATGTCTTTAAACTCATCATGAACAGTTCATGAACTTTTCAAGGCAACCATTTTCCCTTTCTGTTATGAACAGTTCATGAACATTCTGGTTCATGAAGCATTCATGAACCATTTTCCTATATAATTTCAATGTCTCATTTGCACTTCAGGAACTGGTAATGAACAGTTCATGAACCTGAGTTCATGAACTGTTCATGAACTATTAAATTATAAAAATTACTACTCAAAGTTCTTGAAAAGGTAACTCAAGTGATTCAAGAGATGTTGAACAGAAACAATTTAAAACAGACAGACAACAATATTCCAAGAGAGAGGAACAATGAACTTAATGCAAAGGCAATGAAAAGTTCACGACTAGCTCAGATGACCAAAGCATGTTTTTGCAATAAGATAAAACTAATAAATGTGAATTGTAATGAAGTAGTATGCAAAACAGAAGTTGATTTCATCACAATTTCCTAGTTTTCATGTTGACAAGTTTTGTATACCTCCATGACTGTGTTGCTAGACAAAAACCAATTAAAACTGACTTGAACTAACAGATGTGTGAACAAAGTCGTGAAAACTTATGACAATTAGACCCGACACAATTTCTCTGTTATAGTCAAATGTTGTACATTTTGTAATTGTTTCCTTAAAAATTCAGAACAGAAATTAAACAATAAAGCCACTTACTTTTACCAGAGAAAGACAAAAATCCACTTACTTTGGCAAAAAAACTTAACTTTTCCGTAAGAAAAATTCCCTCCAAAAAGTTGGTGAACATAATATTAACATGTTGTGTGATTTGTCAGTCCCAGTTCTTGAATAGTTCATGAACTGTTCATGAACACTTACGGTTCATGAAATGTTCTTGATTGTCCCATAACATCAGATCATGAATATTTCAAGAACTTTGTTTGATTCTTCAGTGGTTCATGAACTGTTCATGAACTCCTTTTCAGAACAGTTCACATCCAAAAGTTCATGAACACCAATCAAGAACTTACCTAGTACAGTTCATGAACTGTTCTTGAAAGGCTTGAAATGTTCATGATTTCATGAACTTCATTTTGCAGGGGTAACTAACCTCTTCTGGGGGCGTTGGTCATATCGGAAACCGGTACCAACAATAAATCAAAGCACTGAAAGTGCTGACAACAGGGTGTCCTCTGCAAAATGGTGAGCACTTAAATAGTAACACTATTAATGAAGTATGTACATGGTGAGCACTAACATAGCAATACTATAAATGAAATATATTATGCTTCAGTAATAACAAGAACATTTATATCTTTGAATAAATCCGATATTGTTTATGTTGACATTGGATGTGTGTTGTACAAATGTGTGAACAATTGAATTTAAAGACACACTCCCATTAACTGGTGCAAAGTTATGCAATAGTAGAAAAATGAACTATTAGTAAATTTAGCATAAATAAAGACACTGCTTTCCTCTCACTCAGGTCAAGCCAATACATGTATTTCAAAAGTAATAAAGTTTTTTTAATATGTTACAAATAATTTTACAGTATAGGTTGTCGGTTAACAGAAATAGAGCTGGACGTTGAGACATATCCCCCCATTTGTCTCTGTCCAGTTGAACCAGACAAGCACAGTCTCCAAGTCTGGTTCACTCAATAAAATTCCAGGGACCAGACAAGGAGACACTTCCTAGCTATATTCAATTAAATCCGAGCATTCAAAATATTTACAGGTTGCACTATGTTACAAGATGATCTAGACAAACTAACCGGTAAAGTTGGAAAAAGTCTGGGGATATTGCCTAGTAAATGCAAAGCAATCCATTTCTTCAAATATTAAAAAAACCCAAGCTTTTAATTACGTGAGACTGCAAATATGATAAGTTAATATTTAAGTGATTTCAATTATGTAATTCAACACTTTACCAAACATGCCTTGGCCAAAGAGGGCCATTCTTTCTCGTCTAGGATCATTTTCTATTGTTTATAAAACGAACAGCAAACACGTTGTAACTCTCTGGAGGTAACAGAAATTATTTAACCTCTTCACCGGTTACACCGTTAACTCAAGCGGAGTAACTCAGCATATCTCAATAACGTCTATCGGTCGCTAAGTTAAGGGTCGCCACTATCGGTCGCTATTTTGTGGTCATTCAAAATGGCGGGGTGTCTTTTCGAGTCCGAATGGATTTAAAATCATTTGATGAAATCCGACAATTAAACCGAATACATTGTATCATTTATTTACTTCATCGTTTATGTTTATAATACCTCCCCCTTTAACAAAAACCCACTTTTATTATCCATTTCCGTTTTAAGCACGCATGTAATTTTACTAAATGGAAATAAGGATGTTCACATTGTATGAAATGTCGGATCCAAATACTCCTCTCGATTACGTTTAATTTCCATGATACATGTATACATGCGGGATGCCAAAACAAGACTTGATCCTGATTTTGCCTGATGGTGTAGTAATTGAAATACTCTGAATTTTGCCTACATTAGTGTTACAATGATTTAAAGCATTAACACGTGTATTACGCAACGGAAACGGGTTTTAGTTTATTTTTAAGTCGAGATCACAAACACGATCCACACGCGTTTCAGCTAAAGTTGATCTAGTTTGCAGGCGAAAGGAGAAACCTATGGCTGTTCAAACTGTCAGGGGCTATATGTTTGACGCATCAGGCGTACGCCGTTCTATTCGTTTCAAAAAGCCAGAATGAAATCGGCGCCTTTTAAGTAATGAGGTTTGGATATACCGGCGTACCCCGGCTTACTCCGGCCAGCGTCAAACGTATAAGCCCCTCCGCTGAGTCGTTTTCAAAATTGCCTACTATAACAAGGTGTCACGTGTGACACCTTGTTAAAAAAACCTAATATGCAATATAAGGCTATCCATTTAATTGACTGAGATCTTAATTTGACAAATCCTGACCGCATTATTTTTTTAGATGTTAATTTTTGTTTAATGTTAATTTTTTAATTGACATTGTGTATCTTTGACAATAAAAGAGATCAAGTTATACGAAATAAATAAAAAATGAAAACAATTAAAGCAGTCATTATCGCAATGTGTGCCTTCCATAGCAGGTAAAAGCCAAGCGTTAGTCATATGCTGTGTAATGCTCACGAGCCGTTGAGAATTCTACTTTCGCTTTTAAACATGTCAAAATACATGAAAATTGACGATGCTAACAGTTTTGCAAAGTAATGAAATGATGTGGAGGTACACATATACATGTATACGGGATTTTTGGATATACGCATATTCCGGATATTTAACCAGGTTTTCCGAAGGAAAAATCCTGGTTATTAGATTGGGGTATGTCGGCGGGCGTGCGGGCGTAAACAATTTCTGTGCGCAACTCCTCCTATATTTCTCAACAGATTTCAACCAAACTTTCACAGAAGTATTGTCATGAAGTGCCCTGGCGCATATTGTCCGGGTTTTGTGATTTGGTCATTTTTGACAGAATTATGGCCCTTTGTTTTTTTTCACATATGTAATTCTTCTGTGCGCAACTCCTTCTACACTTCTCAACGGATTTCAACCAAACTTTCACAGAATTATTGTCACCAAGTGCCCTGGCGCATATTGTCGGGGTTTTGTGATTTGATCATTTTTGACAGAATTATGGGCCTTTGTTTTTTTCCACATAATGTAATATATAGAGAGAAATACTCTTCTGTGTGCAACTCCTACATTTCTCAAGGGATTTCAAGCAAACTTTCACAGAACTATAATTGTGAACTAAAGAATTTTGAATATATAATGTTCTGCCCCTGGTCGTCCGTCTGTCCGTCCGTTAGCAATTTTGTGTCTCCTTATTTAAGTATATATAAAAGGGAGAATACTCTGTTATTATAAAAGGGAGAATACTCTGTTATTACTGTCTATTTTTAGAATAGATTACCAGTCCTGTATACTTTGGAGTATTCTGTTACAGTAAGATGACAAAATTTCTCATGAGACCAGCGGTTCAAACCCCACACAGAGCAAGTTTTTTTGTTTTTGTTTTTTTTTATAATTGTTTCTTTTTCACATTATGTATATCTACTGACTTTAAAAACACATTTGCGCTCGGCCAGCAGACTGGAAAATGAAAACCTGGTTTTGTGACAATTTCCTGTCACTTGGTGCATATTTTAGTCTGACAAATTGGGTATGCAAATAACCGGAATCTACTGTATTTCTATTTCTTTCAGATTGTCAGATTACTACAAAGCCACCAGACCTGTCAGATCAATGTATAGGAAGCGATATAAAGATAAATTGGGTTTTTGATGATATTTCCAATTTCGTAACTGTCACTTGGAAATACATTGACAGTTCCTCAACAGAAACAGATATAATGCAAATTACAACCGGTGATACTTCTGCTACAATTGTTGGAGGATATAATGTAGTCCATGATGGT
The DNA here is from genome assembly GCA_022818135.1 of Saxidomus purpurata. Taxonomy (NCBI): domain Eukaryota; kingdom Metazoa; phylum Mollusca; class Bivalvia; order Venerida; family Veneridae; genus Saxidomus; species Saxidomus purpurata. The sequence continues at coordinate 67,686 of JAFMSR010000024.1, read as the reverse complement.
AATGGAGCTATAACGCTGACTGATGTTACTCTGTCAAACAGTGGAAGTTACAAAATAATTGTTACCTACTTGATAGCAAATCCAACAGCTGAAGATACTGTCAGTGTTACTGTTAAAGGTAAGCTGTAATAAAGTTTCTTTGAAACATTTAAAGGTCCAATACTAAGCACCTGATAGGTATAATTTTTCATCATGTATTTTCATGTTGTATCTAATAATTGGCTGAAACATGTTATATAATTAAGACTTTGGCAAGAACAAAGTGCCACTTTTGCAAAATGCAGAGATGTTAACATTAAACTTTTGACTGTTTTCAGCAAAATAGCAAAAAGACCAACTAGGTCGTTTTAATTTTCTACATGCCTTTGTAAATTATTTAACAATGGTTGCTAGAAAGGGCTTGGTTCGCCTATTACGAAAAATGGCCCAATATTTAAGAAAATAAAATTATTATTAATTATTTTTCGTATATATACATGTGAAGTGTCAAAGCACACACAGATACAATTTTTAGCTTGAATCATCATATATATCAAAGACGCTGTTTTAGACACCCACCATGGCAGAATTTGTGTGATTTTTTAAGTTTTTGTAACTTGGAATGAAAATTTAAGTATGAGGACAGTCCTCGACAATCTATATTTTTACACAGAATATTTTTAGTCTGATTCTGCCATGCCTGAAAAATCTTTAGACTGTTGACAGCTGTGCCGGTGGTGAATTTAAAAAAAAATGCGAGTCTTGGACACATAATGCACGGAGAAAAAATTATGTGTACACCGTAGCAACCCCAGATAAACTCAATAATCAATTAACTGATTAAGCTTTTCTAAGGGTCGTTGTGTTTATTAGACGATTAAACCATTTATCATCAAGCAATTTTAATAATATATATATCAAATTAATGGGAAATGAATAAGCTTTTAAATGATTCGAATTTGAAAAAAATCCATGAACTACAACTAGCTAAAATAATTAGCTAATTACCGATTATTGATTATCATCGGTAATTTTCACACCTTGGCGCGCGGCTGTTTATGATGGACATGGGATTAGTGTCGCGTGTGTTTTCAATAACAGATGCGGTTACCTAATCATTTATGAATATTTATGAGATGATGTTATCCAATCAGACAAAAGGTTGAACTACAAGATGGCGTTACTTCCGTAAAAATTGACCAAGAAATGTTGTGTACAAACAGGTAAAGTCAAGCAACATTTGTTGGAAAAGTACTTGGTATGTGTAAAAAGTAGTTATATCATAAAAAAGTTCGTTTTCTAACCTTTTCAATGATATATTAATTATAAAAATCCGTAAATATTTGACCGCCCGCATTTATATGCAAAGTTCAGAGGTCATACGAAATGCGCACAGGTCACGAGATATGTACATGTCGCCATATTGGAAAATTGCTTACCAAACTAGTACACACTGAAAAAGTCGATAGCAAAAGAAGTATAAATTGTTATGGCCTGAAACTTAAGAAATTTGATGGTAGATAATATTATTATATATTTTGTTGCTAATTTGACTGATATTCCTAGCCGTTATATTAATCTCAAAAGGAAAAGAACAGGGAATCACTCGGCGAAAATGACCTAGTTTCGGCTTGAACTTGTTTACATGAAAAAAGTAATTTTACCACACGAAAGGCCCGAACACTTATTTGTGTGTATCAAAATTAGTGCAAGATATTAATTTAGTACATTTTTCAATGTGTTTCAACTTAAAATTATGATAGATAAGTGAAAAATAATCGTAAAACGTGTGTTCGACAGACGGGCACTTGTTATAAGTGTCGTACTTTTCGGATAGCCTTATTCCGGACAGTAATCGATATTTACTTAAACTATGAAAACAAAAGACTTTTACTTTACTTTGAGACATGAAGACTCAAGAAAATATGCAAATTTATTAATGCTGTATAAATTTTCTTTATTTTTAGATCTATGCCATATCTGATCGGCGTTTTGTTGGTAATCACTATGGCTTCCCAATCACAATATCCTGGTCCATTTTGTGAGGAATTGGGTGTATCATCTGAAGAATTAAAACACAATAATCTTCAACAACTACCTGAAAGCGCATTGAAAAATGGACATGCATTAGAACTGAAAACATTCGCAGAAAAATCAAATTTCTCGGGTACAAAAGTTATTCAGTGGATACAAACACTTCAGCCGCAAGCAAATGCCAGTGTAGGCACTTTGAAATATCGTATTAGTAACACATATGAAATTAACAGAAAGCTGAACAGTAAGAAAAAAGTGAAAGGATTCAAATCGGCTAAAGAATTTAAGTCTATTTTATTTAATACAACTGAGAGTGAGAAGTTCCATACTTCACGTGAAAGAAATGAAGAGACACTTGTATGTCCTGTACATACTACAGTTGATCTAGAATCTAAAAATGTAGCGTCCTTAAATAGTGCAGAAATATTGTGTACCGCAGTCACCGATAGTTACGACAAGAATGTAAATAGTCAAAGAAATGAAACAAACAAAGAACAAACCAAGTAAACTCACTGCAGTATGAAATTCTTAAGAAGCAAAAAGTTCTTAAAAAGTTACAAATGCTAGCATTACAGAACACAACACCTTGAAAAATTTGAAAACTGAGAAAAGGGCATTATTCAGTTAGGAATGTGGAGAAGTGTGATGCTAGAGCCTTAAAAAAGAGACAACACCTACATGAAGCTAAAATGACAATCTTCAAGCAGGAAAAGGTCATTGCACATTATGAGAAAAAAACACGTAAACTGAGAAAAATGAATCAGAAGTTGAAAAGTGACATTGCAAACAGAAGTTTTGAAAATGATACAGCCAAGCGGTCTATGCTAAATAGTGAAGAGCATGTTCAACAACTGATGTTTGAAAATGAAAGTTTGAGGAGAAAGATTGATGAACAAAGTTCAACAACTACAAAGAAAAAGCAATCTGTTAACTATTTTAAGAGAAGCTTGAATAAACTTCGGAGTGGTATCAAGAAAAATGAAACAATTGTGAAATTAAATAAAACTCTGAAGGAAAAAGAAAGTGAGATTCAAACCTTAGTGACAACTACTGAAAGCCTGCAAGAGAATCTTAAAGATAACTTTCAGACAAAAAACTCAGATGGCTCTTTCAGCAATAATGTTAGACTTTGTGTATTTGAACTTGCAGGTCTTGAGGTTGCAGTTGAAAAAATCCCTAAAGTAATACAAAGTGTGTCACATCATCTGTTCTCGAGAAATCTTACTAGCAGTGACTTGCCAACCAAATCTACCACGCAAACAATTATTGATGAGGGACATTACCTTGCAAAGACATTTATTGCATCCAAGATTGATACAGCAGAGAGTTTTGGCATTAATCGTGATGGAACTACAAGGAAAAAACAGAAATTGCTTGATACATCTGTTACACTAGACACCGGAAAAGTCATGAGTCTTGGGTTTACTAGAGTTGCCCGTGAGACAGCAAATGCTATCAATAATACAACAAAAAATCATGTGTACACAAGAAATGTCTGAAATGCAAACTAATGATAAGTCAGGAGCGTCTGAGGAATACATCAGAAGTACACTGGAAAAGCTTTCCTTCAGTATGTCTGATCGTGCAAGTAATGAAAAAGCTGCGGACAGATTATTGGATGAATGGAGAGACAGTGTGCTGAATGCAAGCCCAGAAAGTGACAATCAGAAAGTGAAACATTTCCATTGTATGGCACATGTATTATTAGGGTTCCATAAATACTCCTGTGATGACATTAAGAAAGTAGAAAATAAAGTAGCCGAGCAGAATGGCCCTCTGGGTCGAGACAGCCTCCCACAGTTCAAGTTCTGGCGCAACAACAGTACTGTCGTGGAGCGTGTTGTTCGCACTGTTCCGATACATTTGGGCCAGCCGGAGACCACCTTGGGTTACGAGACAGATGGGAAGCACATTGCCATGAAAATGGTAAACATAATATTCTTTTCAAATTAAAAGAAAGCGCATATAAACAGTACTTCTCATAGATGTATGACTGTATGATGTATACATGAGGAACAGCAGGACCTGTTACTATTCTATAAACAACATGCTGAGCTGTTATATGTTTGTTTGCAAATGTAAAATACTGGACAGGTTGCTGTAGTATTCTCAAAAAATATTTTACAAATCAAGTGAAAATGTGATCTATATTCCAGGTGTGAAGTCAGTGATTGGCAACTTCAAGACAACCGGTTCAATGGCTTATTCCAGACGTCGGCTGAGGTACTACTTCATGCTGATGACATGGTTGAGGTTATCAGTACAGTGCAGAAGCCAAACAGGAAGTTGATTGCTGTAAAGGCTGATCTTCAGTGTCATGTTATTAGGACATTACTTCAGTGCTTTGGTCTGTTTTATGTGAAGGTCACAGGACCATACTGGAACCTTGTAACTTCTGGAACAGTACCATACCTAATGCTTCATACCGACATACAGAGCCTTGCTGACTATCTGAAAGCTTGTTGTGATCATCCAGAAATTCTTCTGAACCCTGAAGGTCATTGGGAGTCTGAGGATGTTCTGTGTGTTTCCGACGTACCAAGCCGAAAACTGTTCGTACAAAAGTTATTTGTGGAAACTGACAATAAGGACATGCTGTATGAACTTATTGTTGTAGTGTCCAGTGCTATGCTTAGGTGCATTGAGAAGCAGCTCACTGACTTTCTCCCAGGTGGACAGTTTAGTGAAGCCCCAAGCAAGGAAGAACTTCAGCGAACTGGCTATGCGCATGCAACAAATCTTGGCTGCGAACATCATTTTGGGGATTTGGACAGTAGCCAGAAGCGTCGACCAAATGCGTCAATACACCATCATTCATCGATTCAATTGTTGAAACGCAACAGGCTCAGATGATTGGATGGCTCACTGAAATGCCCCTTACTGAAAGATCAGTGATATTGAAAAATGCACGTAAAGGTGGTAAATCTCTTCGTGAAGCACATCTGAAAGCTGAAAAAGAAATTCTAACAGAAATTCATAAGGACATGGTACAGGAAAAACAGAAGAAAGGGAAGAAAAGGAAGCTCGATGAAACAGAAAACGTTTATTGTGATGGTGACTTTGAACAAGAAATCAACAATACAAACTATGCAATAAACGAGTATGTAGCAGTAGCGTACCAGGATATGTGGTACCCTGGTATCATTGAAAAGGTTATGGAAGACTGTTTAACAGTTAACTTTCTAGCAGCTACTAGGAAACCTGGTTACTTCACCTGGCCTGCTAGAAAGGATGTTCAGAAAGTTTCAATGGAATTCGTACTGAAGCGTGGCTTCATTCCAGAATGTTTGAATTCAGGACGTTTGTGGTTTGTTGCCACCCATGACGAAATAAACAATACATTTGTTAAATTCAGCAGGGTTTATTTCTAAATGGTGCAGTATAAGTTTAAGGATCAATACAGATTTGAACTTTTGTAAAAAAAAACAAAAAAACTTAAACTTTGTCATGTTTGTGTAGTAGTAGCACTTGTTTATTTATTTTATTTGTTAAAACTGTCAATGAAATAGAATAAGACTAGATATATCAATCTTTAATTTGATTGCAATAATGCATATGAATATGCTTATCAAAAGTTTATGTATTTTATTGTTGCTATGAAGATATTTTTTCATGCCTTGGCATGATATAAAAAAAAATTGAAAATATATGTGTTTGCTCCTTTCAAATATTCTATCCTTTCTATGCCAAGACTATGTTATAGGCAAAAAGTAATGTTGTAAATGGATATAGCATACCAAAATACATAAAATGTCCAAGTTTCATGAAGATATCTTGAATATTGAAAAAGTTACAACCATTTTACTGAAATTACCGATATTTTTGGTGCCATCGATTCCCTTGAAATTTGTTGCGAAACCGACAAAATTTGTCGAAAAAATGGTCCAAATTTTGTCAAAAATTCACGACTTCAAATTGCCATAACTTTTTCCCTATATGAGATATTTTAAAAATTTAAACTGTTCTGGGCATGTTTCAACAAGCTCTTTAAATTGAACTGATTAAATATGCTAAATAGCTAACTTTAAAATTTAGCTGGGGTTGCTAGTAACACCGTTTCTATGACAGAATGCAAACATATGCAGCACAGGAGTAATGTGTATGCACATTTGCCTTCTAACGTGTCCTTTTGATGTTTTGTTGATAAAATGGAGCACTGAACACACTAAGTAAGTATAAAGGTCTTGATAAAGTATCTTTATTTCTTTAAAAAACGTTTATTTTGTCTTATAAAGGCCGATAATAAATCAGTATCCGCCAGGCAACTCAATCGGTCCGGGGCGAGTCTCTGACATTATAGATGTTGCAAATCATGATACCCCACCCACTTTGGCAATACAGCAGAAAATACTCACTTGTTTTATTATGCGATTTTACAGTGATGTCATGCGCAATTCCTGTTGAAATTGATCAATACTTTATCATGCCTGAAGTTGATTTACGTATATTTCGAAAGGAAAAGCAAGCAACTAATGTCTGCCAAGTTCAGTCAAATTTATCGAAAAACTGTTTGCAGTTGCACCGTGCGACGGGAGGTAATAAAAGCCGGTCTCCGGCTCTGGTGTTTGAATGTCTAGGAAATGATCTGTATAATAATTAACCATGAAAATATTTTTGCAGAGTATTAATTTATTTTTAGCTCACCTGGCACAAAGTGCCGGAGTGAGCTATTAGGATCGCATTCCATCCGGCGTCGGTACGTCCGTCCGTCCAGCATTTCCTTCAAACGACATCTCCTCTGAAACCACTGGGCCAATGTTGATGAAACTTTGCAGGGATGTACCTTGCATGAAGCTCTATCAAAGTTGTTCAAAGAATTCCATTCCATGCAGAACTCTGGTTGCTATGGCAACAAATAGGAAAAACTTTAAAAATCTTCTTCTCTGAAACCACAAGGCCTAGAGCTTAGATATTTGGCATGTTGCATTGTCTAGTGGACCTCTACCAAGATTGTTCAGATTTTGACCCCCGGGTCAAAATTGACCCCGCGCGGGTGGTCACTTAGTTTTGCATAGGCTTATATAGGAAAAACTTTAAAAATCTTCTTCTCTGTAACCACAAGGCCTAGAGCGTAGATATTTGGCATGTAGCAGTGTCTAGTGGAACTCTACCAAGATTGTACAAATTATATCCCTGGGCTCAAAATTGACCTTGCCTGGGGTGTCACTTTGTTTTACATAGGCTTATATAGGAAAAACTTAAAAAATCTTCTTCTCTGAAACCACAAGGCCTAGAGCTTTGATATTTTGCATGTAGCATTGCCTGGTAGACCTCTTCAAAGTTTGTTCAAATTATGCCCCAGGGGTCAAAATTGACCCTGCACGGGGGGTCACTTAGTTTTACATAGGCTTATATAGGAAAAACTTTAAAAATCTTCTTCTCTGAAACCACGCAGCCTAGAGCTTAGATATTTGGCATGTAGTATTGTCTAGTGGACCTCTACCAAGATTGTTCAGATTTTGACCCCCGGGTCAAAATTGACCCCGCGCGGGTGGTCACTTAGTTTTGCATCTACATAGGCTTATATAGGAAAAACTTTAAAAATCTTCTTCTCTGTAACCACAAGGCCTAGAGCTTAGATATTTGGCATGTAGCAGTGTCTAGTGGAACTCTACCAAGATTGTACAAATTATATCCCTGGGCTCAAAATTGACCTTGCCTGGGGTGTCACTTTGTTTTACATAGGCTTATATAGGAAAAACTTAAAAAATCTTCTTCTCTGAAACCACAAGGCCTAGAGCTTTGATATTTTGCATGTAGCATTGCCTAGTAGACCTCTTCAAAGTTTGTTCAAATTATGCCCCAGGGGTCAAACTTCGCCTTTCCTGGGACGGGGAGGGGGGGGGGGTCATTTGTTTTACAAATATGTATACAAAGTGCCAGAGTGAGCTATAAGGATCGCTCTCCGTCCGGGGTCCGTCGTACGTCCGTCCACCATTTCCTTCTAACAACATCTCCTCTGAAACCACTGAACCAGTGTTTTGCAAACTTTGCATGAATATTCCTTGCATGAAGCTCTATCAAAGTTGTTCCAAGAATTCCATTCAATGCAGAACTCTGGTTGCTATGGCAACAAATAGGAAAAACTTTAAAAATCTAGAGCTTAGATATTTGGCATGTAGCATTGTCTAGTGGACCTCTACCAAGACTGTTCAAATTATGACCCCCGGTGCGCGGGTGTTCACTTAGTTTTACATAGGCTCATATAGGAAAATCTTTAAAAAACGTGTTCTCTGAAACCACAAGGTCTAGAGCTTAGATATTTGGCATTTAGCATTGACTAGTGGACCTCTACCAAGAGGAAAACCTTAAAAATCTTTTTCTCAGAAACCACAAGGCCAAGAACTTAGATATTTGGCTTTTAGCATTGTCTAGTTGACCTCTACCAAGATTGTTCAAATTATGACTCCCGGATCAAAATTGACCTTGCCCGGGGGGGGTCACTTAGTTTTGCATAGGCTGAATATATAGGAAAACCTTTAAAATCTTCTTCTCTGAAACCACAAAGCCTAGAGCTTAGATATTTGGCATGTAGCATTGGCTAGTGGACCTCTACCAAGATTGTTCAAATTATGAGCCCCGGATCAAAATTGACCACGCTTGGGTGGTCACTTAGTTTTGCATAGGCTGAATATATAGGAAAACCTTTAAAATCTTCTTCTCTGAAACCACACCGCCTAGAGCTTAGATATTTGGCATGTAGCATTGCCTAGTAAACCTCTACCAAGATTGTTCAAATTATGACCCCTGGATCAAAATTGACCCCACACGGGGGTCACTTAGTTTTACATTGGCTTATATAGGAAAAACTTTAAAAATCTTCTTCTCTGTAACCACAAGGCCTAGAGCTTAGATATTTGGCATGTAGCATTGCCTAGTAGACCTCTACAAAGTTCGTTCAAATTATGCCCCTGGGTCAAAATTGACTTTGCCTGGGGGGTCACTTGTTTTACAAAGGCGTATATAGGAAAACCTATTTGGTATATAACACTGTCCAGTGATCTTCCACCAGGCAAGTGTACTTGTACCAAGGTGGGCGATATAGGGCCATCTTGGCCCTCTTGTTTAAAATATAATTGTTATAATCAATATTGTTTCTTCATATTAAAAAAACTTATCAAGTCACTTATAGTAACTAAAGATAATATTCCTTGGCAGGTATGACATGTGGAGGTCCATGAAAAGCATGAATGTGTCTTGCCTGTATGTACAGTACAGATTTAAAGCCACATGGAAGCTAATTTTCTTCAATCTGGTCTTTGGAAGGTATTCTGAATTAATCTACATCATTATTTGCATTTAACTAAATGTTATTTTAGTAAAGTACCATATTGCAAGGTTACTGAGTGGATAGGGAGTAAAAGTAACACAAATCTACTCTGAATTAGACATTTTCTATGAAAATACTCAAAAGTCAGGCTTTTGTTTTTGTTAACTTTTGGAGTTTGAAATATTCTTTGAGGACATATACATGTCCCAATGCTTTAAATTACAGTCAGATTAGTATGTCATATATAAAACTAGAAAGTGCCAATATGTCATTCATTTAAAGAAAACATTAATTTCAGGTGTGATGGGAAGAGTCAAGTTCTTACAAGATATTGCTTCTGTTGTACAGGAGTCTTAAATAGAGAAGGAATGTTCATGGAGTTGTGGATAATCTGCACCAGTTTATAACTAGCCAAAGTTCTGCAAAGGAAACTTCAAATTACTGCCATGACTGTAAAAATACATCAATTCAGACAGTGTCAGTACCAGAAATTGTATTTGTATGCAATGGATATTTTATTGTGATAAACTTATTCTGCTTTGATTTTGTTTTGAAACATAGTTATACTCATTTAAATGTAATCCAAAAAGTAGGTATTAAATTGAAACTAGAATTTTGTTCACTTTAGTATGGAAACTTTTGTATGCCTTTATAGAAAACAGAACCATACATTGATTATTTCTGCCTAATAATTTTGAAGCATATTTTATTGCTTTAAAAATAACTCCAAAATATTAATACATTTCTTACACTTAAATTAAATGCATCTTTTTGTTATAAATCCAGAAACCTTTTTGTTGAATTCCTTGCTTTAAATGTTTCAAGTAACTAGTATTGATGGATGTAGTGGATTTCTGAATAAGTAAGGTTTTGGGTACCTTTTTGTCACTCAAAACAAATACTGAATTTTTATATAGACAATAGGACTTAGGAATTGGTACTTTTCTTGAGATTCCTATCAAATAACTATGGCAAAAAAATGGCACAAAAGATTTTCCAAAAGCTGTAGATACCTGTTACTTGTTAACTTATTTATAATATCCAGGAAAATGAACCTACAAGTTCTAACCTTGATTATAAAGTTATTTTCGTTCATGTTACTTTAATGAATTGCCTGATACCTGAGTAGTAAAGAAGTTTGCTTTTATGTTGAAGAGGAACTGTGTTGATACTTTTGATGCTTTTGTTGACAGAGACTTATTAAATATGTTAAACATTTTAGAAAATGATTTAAGTAAAAACCTTGTTTGTAAAATAAAAGCAAAACGAGAAAACCTACAGCTTCTGACTCCCTATGTTGCACATGGATTTAACATGTTGATGAAACTTAGCAGAGATGTTTCTTGCATAAGGCTATACCAAAGTTGTTGAAATAATTCCATTCCATGCAGAACTCTGGTTGATATGGCAACCAATTGGAAAAACCATTAAAATCTTCAAAAAAAAACACAAGGGCAACATCTTACTGCAAAATTACTGCTGAAAACTGGCAGTCATAATTTTTTCTGCATTTTACTGGTCACTAACACTTTTAACAGTGATGAAAACTTGCAAAGAAGGCAGTTTTTGTGAAGCTGCTCTTTTTGTTACCATGGCAACATTATCAGTTCAGACAAAATTTGTGTTTTGTATCAGCTAAGTATTTGACTGTTTTGGTGAATTTGTATATAATTATCCAGTCTGTAGGGCTTCAATGATTAAGTGTTTTCAGGCGCACATTTAGAAAAAAATGAACCATAATCATAATATTCTTCTCAAAAGTTGTGACAAAAGCTATAAGGTTTCTATGGGAACAATTTTAACTGTGATGTGTACACATGTATTCGTACATGAAATAATAACACTGAATTAGATGCTAGTATTTATTTGGTTACCATGGAAACAGTTTCCAGATTTTTAGCTCACCTGGCTATTAGGATCACTCACCGTCCATCCGTCCGTCCACCTTCAAACCCTTCATTTCTGAAACCACTAGGCCAATGTTGATGAAACTTTGCAGGGATGTTTCTTGCATGAAGCTCTACCAAAGTTGTTCAAAGAATTCCATTCCATGCAGAACTCTGGTTGCTATGGCAACAAATAGGAAAAACTTAAAAAAACTTCTTCTCTGAAACCACAAGGCCTAGAGCTTAGAAATGTAGCATGTGGCATTGTCTAGTGAACCTCTACTAAGATCAGTGAATAATCTAGCCGTGCGTCCTGCGTCAGAGACGCACAAAAAATGAAAAGGATGCAAAGATTTGAAATATGTGCGTCCTTTAGGACACAAGAACGTGAAAAGCGAGACTTGGGTATATCCTCGCGGCAGTTTGTATAAAAAGATATCGTCCACGAACTTGCGTTTCTTGCGAGTATTTAGAAGCATTTTTGCATGAAATCGTTAAAAAGTAGCGGCACTTCGCGGGTGTAAAATCGCGGTACTTAAAGTGGTGTTTCAGACAGCTAACAGGACATTAAATAAGAATTATTTTACGTGAATATTTGTATACACGTATTTTTTTTACTTTTGTACATTTATCAAATTCGAAAATATTTGCCGACCGACGTACATTTGTATAGCTTGATATAGTGCATAACCAAATAAAACTTACTCATATTATACATGGTCTATTCCAAACTAGTTTTTATAATCCAAAATAATCCGACCCGTCAAAATATTTGGTCTTTTTAATGCCACGTGCTTCGCTTTGATCAAACGAAACTCAGTGTCGGCGTACGTGCTTTCAGATCTCGTAACACCTGCGGCTTTATGAGTAAAAGAAGTCGCTGTAGAAATTATTTTATTCGGCAAAGGTAATTCTTTAAAGTAAATACATTGTAGAAGAAAATTGTTACTTAGAAAAAATCGGCTTGAAGCGCCGCGATTTTGTTATAAACATAACGTTTATTTTAAATAAAGAATAGTTGGAACTTATAAATGTTAATTTAGTTAATTGAAAATACTTTTTTCAAACGTTGCCCAAACAGTGGTGTCACATAACTCGAAATTTCAAAGTTGACGAAGTTAGTTTGTCACCCTTTATGAATGCTCGTATTTTTCACACCTTAACCGCGACATTCGCGAGTGACAAATGATAATTGGAGAATAAACATCGACTAATTACAGCAGATTTTTTAACGGAAATAAATATTTTAAATCTACGTAAAAGGTAATTAATATTTTCAGTAACTCAATACTTTTAGAAACAATTATATTTTAAGAAAAAAACAACACATCACAGCGGCGATTCGCAAAGAAAGTAATTCGGTGAGGATGTCCGATTCTATTTTCTGACTTTTTGGAAAGGGACTCATTGTTTCATAGCTGGGACTCATTGTTTTGAAAAATGTGCGTCCCAGGGACTCATATAAATCAAAACCTAGATTATTCACTGTAAGATCGTTCAAATAATGATCCCCAGGTCAAAATTGACCCTAGGGGTCACTTGGTTTTACCATAGGCTTATAAAAATCTCTTTCTGAAACCACAAGACCTAGCGAATAGATATTTGGAATGTAGAAATGCCTAGTGGACCTCTACCAAGATTGTTCAAATTATGACCCCAGGTCAAAATTTACACCTCCAGGGGATCACTTGATTTTACATAGGCTTATACTGGAAAAACTTTAAAAATCTTGTTCTCTGAAACCATAGGGCCTAGAACTAAGATATTTAGCATGTAGCATTGCCTAGCAGACTTCTTCAAAATTTGTTCAAATGATACCCCTGGGGTCAATATTGGCCCTGCCCAGAGGTCACTTGTTTTACAAAGATGTAAAAAGGAAAACCTATTTGGTATGTAACATTGTCAAGTGGTCTTCCACCTACTTTGTTTAAATCATGCCTCTTGGGTCTAAATTGACCACACCCATCAGACAAGTGGACTTGTATTCAGGTGAGTAATATAGGGCCATTATGGCCCTCTTGTTTTGTAACAAGTGGTACCAAGGTGAGCGATAAAGGGCCATCTTGGCCCTATTGTTTTTAGCTTACCTGGGACAAAGTGCTAGAGTGAGCTATTAGGATCACTCACCATCCAGGGTCCGTCGTCCGTCCGTCCACCATTTCCTTCAAACAACATCTTTTCTGAAACCACTGGGGCAATGTTGATGAGACTTTGCAGGGTTGTTCCTTGTATAGAGCTTTATTAAAGGTGTTCAAAGAATTCCATTCCATGCAGAAATCTGGTTGCTATGGCAATAAATAGGAATAACTTAAAAAATCTTCTCCGAAACCACAAGGCCTAGAGCTTAGATATTTAGCATGTGGCATTGTCTAGTGAACCTCTACCAAGATTGTTTATCCCCCCGCCGAAGGCGAAGGGGATATTAGAAATGGTCTTCGTCCGTCCGTCCGTCCGTACGTCCGTCCGTCCGTACGTCCGTCCCAATTTTGTCCGGAGCATAACTCCAAAAGTACTTGAGCGATTTTCTTCAAACTTCATACACTGACAGAGCACATTGGGAGGAAGTGCAGTGTGTAAGAACAATAACTCTACCTTGCCTACTTTTAGAGTTATTCCCCTTTTATCAGATTTACTTGAAAAACTTTGTCCGGAGCATAACTCCAAAAGTGCTTGAGGGATTTTCTTCAAACTTAATGCACTGACATAGCACATTGGTAGGAAGTGCAGTGTGTAAGAACAATAACTCTACCTTGCCTACTTTTAGAGTTATTCCCCTTTATCAGATTTACTTTAAAAGTTTTGTCCAGAGCATAACTCCAAAAGTACTTGAGGGATTTACTTCAAACTTAATACACTGACATAGCCAATTGGTAGGAAGTGCAGTGTGCAAGAACAATAACTCTACCTTGCCTACTTTTAGAGTTATTCCCCTTTATCCGATTTACTTTAAAAGTTTTGTCCAGAGCATAACTCCAAAAGTACTTGAGGGATTTACTTCAAACTTAATACACTGACATAGCACATTGGTAGGAAGTGCAGTGTGTAAGAACAATAACTCTACCTTGCCTACTTTTAGAGTTATTCCCCTTTATCAGATTTACTTTAAAAGTTTTGTCCAGAGCATAACTCCAAAAGTACTTGAGGGATTTACTTCAAACTTAATACACTGACATAGCCAATTGGTAGGAAGTGCAGTGTGCAAGAACAATAACTCTACCTTGCCTACTTTTAGAGTTATTCCCCTTTATCAGATTTACTTTAAAAGTTTTGTCCAGAGCATAACTCCAAAAGTACTTGAGGGATTTTCTTCAAACTTAATACACTGACATAGCACATTGGTAGGAAGTGCAGTGTGTAAGAACAATAACTCTACCTTGCCTACTTTTAGAGTTATTCCCCTTTATCAGATTTACTTGAAAAAAAAAATTCTGGAGCATAACTCCAAAAGTACTTGAGGGATTTTCTTCAAACTTAATACACTGACATAGCACATTGGTAGGAAGTGCAGTGTGCAAGAACAATAACTCTACCTTGTCTACTTTTAGTCAAATAGAAAAATATCATACCTATACTGATAATGAACATTAATATAATTTTGCAAACCTTCTCTTCATTGCCTTATTCTTTTTCCACTTACTTGAAAACTGTACTCAGCATGACCATAACTATATGGCTTTTTAAGGATTTCCTCTCACCAAGTAAAATGTACGAAAGTACAACCTTCAGGTAACTTCTTCCCGGCGGGGGGATTAACCATGTGTAACATGGCTCTTGTTCAAATTATGATCCCCAGGTCAAAATTGACCCCGCTCTTGGGGTCACTTGGTTTTACATGGGCTTATATAGGAAAAATCTTCTTCTCTAAAACCACAAGGCCTAGAGATCAGATATTTGGTATGTAGAAATGCCTAGTGGACCTCTGCCAAGATTGTTGAAATCATGACCCCCTTGTCAAAATTAACCTTCCCAGTAGTGGGGGGAAGTCACTTGATTTCATAAAGGCTTATATAGGGAAAACTTTGAACAACCACAAGGCCAACAGGCAGAGAATAGATATTTGGAATGTTACTTAGCATTGTGTTGTGGACTTGTACAAATTATTTCAGAATCATTACCCCTTGTGTTATAGCCAAGGTAGTCAGGTGAGTGATATAGGGCCATTATGGCCCTCTTGTTTAACACATGACCATTTGTGACTTTTGAAAAGAGCCGACAAAAATATGTACCCGTTGACAATAACAGCATTACAGTAGAATTCTGGAAAAAAATAGGTCCGTGATACCAGATATATTAATTTTTTTTTTCGAATTAAAATTAAATACATTTACAAATTGTGTTATCATTAGATTTTCTTTCTAAAACTGAACAACTATCCTATAATAATGAAAATCCGATCCTTAATTTATTAGGGGGAAAAATCAACTTTTACAAAAACCTACAAAGTAATCAATGATCGGTCTTTTCAAAGTGGGTATATAGGCTAGCTGCAGACATCATTGTATCGCCTGGGACATGTGGCTTTGTCCTCTTATTGCTAATTACTGACCGATTAAGGAAGTGACAGTCGGATTATCTGACACGTTTTATTGCTCTTCCTTCGGCAAATAACAGACCTGTAGGTGTTTTTTTTGTCATTTATGTGAATTATGTGTTTAGTGAATTTCATCACATTAATTTTTTGTGAACATTTATGGACTGAAAACGTAAAAATTCTCGGACTGATTTAAAATGACTTTTTAGACTTGTGAATCGGTTTTTGAAGTCAAAATTCAGTCTACAACCGAAAAAACAATGATTATCAAAGCCATGGTCTCAGGTGAGCGATATAGGGCCGTGTTGTTGCAATATTTTTATAATAATCGTTTTACCTGTCTGTTTTCATGTAATTCTAATAAAACTTTCTTCTTTTTTTTTCAGATTGCCAAGGTGAGTCATTTACATATTAAAATATTTATTGTATTGCAGTAATGAAGTTTAATGATTTGCTTGAATGACATTGTGATTGCAGTTGCTTTTAGCTCACCTGAGCAACGACGTCATCGTCAAATGGTTTATGGCATTTATTACGCCTGGTTTACTTTTTGACGTTAACCCGGGTAACAGGTTTTGATAATTTTCACTGTGTGGACAGTGAGTTTAACGAAATATAATCCACCGAAAAACATGAAATAAAAAGCAGTCTTTCGTGGGTATAAATCACATTTAGTGATAGGTCTAGTTTTGGTCAAACTTAACAGGAAAATGAAATGGTGATCGGATAGTGCTCTACCAAAATTGAATATCTACCAACAGAAAGGAAAATCTTAAAAAAACTTCTTTTTAAAAACCACAAGAGATCTTATAGATATTTTGCTGTGTAGCATTGCCTAGTGGACCTCTACCAAGGTTGTTCAAATCTTCACTGGTTTTACATAGGCTTATATAGGGAAAAAATTAAAAATCTTATCTGAAATCACAAGGCCCAGAGCTTAGATATTTTGAATGTGTCATTGTCAAGTTGACCTCTACAAAGAGTGCTCAAATCATCACCCCCAGTTGAAATTGATCCTGCCCAGTGGGACACTGGTTTTCATATAGACTTCATAGGAAAAACTCCTGCAAAACCACAAGACCTAGAGCTTTGTTTGTAGCGTTGACTAGTGGAACTCGACCAAAGTTGTTCAAATCATGTCCCCTAGGTTCAAAATTCAGTAATTTTAAAGCATTTATATAAGGAACGGTCTATTGTCTGTTTATATCTGCCTTCCAGCTTTCACATGTTTTAGCTCATTTGAGCCAAAGGCTTTGGATGAGCTATAGCTGTAAGTAATGGTGGATTGTCTGGCATCAATAGTCTGTTGCCTATCATCAACATTTCACTTCAGTTCTTATGTGAATTGTTTGCTAAACTTGCTCTGTAGCCTCCTTGCATTGACCTCTTTCAAAACACAGGAAGTCATTTGTGTCCCCTTACACAGTCATCCAAAGAACCCCGAAGAGTGGTATATTAAAATCACACGGTCCCTCTGTCTGTCCGTCTGTTCGGCCTTACATTTTTTCTTGTCCGGGCTGTAACTTTGTCATGCATTGAAGGATTTTAAAATATCTTGGCACAAATGCTCAGCACATCAAGATGACGTGTTGCATGCAAAACCGTCGTCCCTACCTCGAGGTCAAAGTCATACTCGGAGTTTGAAGTTAGTGGAATCCTGTATACTGTAAGTGAACTTATTTTAGTGCAGCTAAAAGCAAACACCATGAATTGAGTGGTTTCCACTTATTAGCGCGTACTTGAATTAGTGCGTGTACTTGAATTAGCACGCATACTTGAATTAGCACAACATCAGCAGCGCTAAAGTAAGCAATCAGCGGTTTTAAGCCACCAATTTCCAATAAAATACAGAAAGTTGTCGTTACGATAAATTTAGGACTATAATGTTTAGATACAAGTTTTTTTTCTTTTAAAAAAATGGCATAATTATACCCCCAAAACTAAGTTTCGGGGGGTATATAGGAGTCACCTGGTGGTTGATCGGTTGGTCGGTCGGTCTGTGGGGCGGTCGGTCGGTCAGGTGGTCTGTTGCATTTTCCTTGTCCGGAGCATAACTTGAAAATTACCAGTTGGAATTCAATACAACTTCATACAATGGTCAAGCACATTGAGAGGAAGTGCAGTGCACAAGAACCATAACTCCATCTTGACTCATTACAGAGTTATTGCCCTTTGTTACTTTTCCTTGTCCGGAGCATTACTTGAAAACTACTGGTTAGAATTCAATACAATTTCATACAATGGTCAAGTACATTGAGAGGAAGTGCAGTGCACAGGAACCATAACTCTTTCTTTAGTAATTACAGAGTTATTGCCCTTTGTTAATTTTCCTTGTCCGGAGCATTACTTGAAAACTTCTGGTTGGAATTCAATACAACTTTATACAATGGTCTAGCACAATGAGAGGAAGTGCAGTGCATAAGAAGAATAACTCTATCTTGAGTAATTACAGAGTTATTGCCCTTTGTTACTTTTCCTTGTCCGGAGCATATCTTGAAAACTGCTGGTTGGAATTCAATACAACTTCATACAAAGGTCAAGTACATTGAGAGGAAGTGCAGTGCACAGGAACCATTACTCTTTCTTGACTCATTACAGAGTTATAGCCCTTTGTTACTTTTCCTTGTCTGGAGCATTACTTGAAAACTACTGGTTGGAATTCAATACAACTTCATACAATGGTCTAGCACAATAAGAGGAAGTGCAGTGTACAAGAACCATAACTCTTTCTTGAGTAATTACAGTTATTGCCCTTTGTTACCTTTCCTTGTCCGGAGCATAACTTGAAAACTGCTGGTTGGAATTCAATACAACTTCATACAATGGTCTAGCACAATGAGAGGAAGTGCAGTGTATAAGAAGAATAACTCTATCTTGAGTAATTACAGAGTTATTTCCCTTTGTTACTTTTCCTTGTCCTGAGCATAACTTGAAAACTACTGGTTGGGATTCAATACAACTTCATACAAAATTATAACTCTTTCTTGACTCATTACAGAGTTATAGCCCTTTGTTACTTTTCCTTGTCCGGAGCATAACTTGAAAACTACTGGTTGGAATTCAATTTAACTTTATATAATGGTCAAGTACATTGAAAGCAAGTGTAGTGCACAGGAACCATAACTCCATCTTGACTGATTACAGAGTTCTTGCCCATTTTTACTTTTTTTTGTCGCAGAGCATAACTTCAAAACTACTGGTTGGAATGCAATATAATTTCATACAATGGTTCAGCACAATGAGAGGAAGCGCAGTGTACAAAAACCTTAACTCTTTCTTGAGTAATTACAAGAGTTATTGCCCTTTGTTACTTTTCCTTGTCCTGAGCATAACTTGAAAACTACTGGTTGGGATTCAATACAATTTCATACAATGGTCTAGCACAATAAGAGGAAGTGCAGTGTACAAGAAGCATAACTCTATCTTGATTAATTACAGAGTTATTGCCCATTTTTGTGTCGCCCTTTCGGAGAAAAGGCGATACATAGGGATCGCTTTGTCCGTCCGTCGGTCCGTCAGTCGGTCCGTCCGTCCGTCACACAAACTTAACGTTGGCTATAACTTTGCCATTTCTTAAGATTTCTTCATCAAACTTTACAATTGTATTGCTTATGACAATAGGGTCATGATGCCACCAAATTTTGTAGGTCAAAATTATATTTGACAGAGTTATGCCCCTTTTTGTACTTAGATTTTGTCACGAAAACTTAACGTTGGCTATAACTTTGCCATTTCTTAAGATTTCTTCATCAAACTTTCAAATTGTATTGCTTATGACATAAGGGTCGTGATGCCGCCAAATTGTGTAGGTCAAGGTTATATTTGACAGAGTTATGCCCCTTTATATACTTAGATTTTGCTATAACTTTGCCATTTCTTAAGATTTCTTTATCAAACTTTCAAATTGTATTGCTTATGTCAAAAGGGTTGTGATGCCGCCAAATTTTGTAGGTCAAGGTCTTATTTGACAGAGTTATGCCCCTTTTTGTACTTAGATTTTGTCACGAAAACTTAATGTTGGCTATAACTTTGCCATTTCTTAAGATTTCTTCATCAAACTTTTAAATTGTATTGCTTATGACATAAGGGTCATGATGCCACCAAAGTTTGTTGGTCAAGGTCATATTTGACAGAGTTATGCCCCTTTTTACACTTAGATTTTGTCACAAAATTGTTGGTTATTCTGACAAAGCATAAGAGGGCGACACAAGTGTTCTACTGAACACCCATCTAGTTACTTTTCCTTGTCCGGAGCATATGGGACTGGTGGGCTCGGTGGGGTTGTTTGGTTAAGGGGTGACTCGTCTGGTCGTCAAACCCCTATTTATTTTGTGAGCTGTGCAAGGAGTCGGGGGCAGCAGGTAGAGTCAGCTGGTACCGTTTGATGACTTTTAATAAGTTTCATTTATCTTTCACTTGAATTCAATTCAATGTTCCAAATATCAAATCAATCAATAACTGTATATATTTCAAATCCAGAGATAAAATTCCAACGTATAACTTTAAAGTACTGTAAGACTACTTTTTGGCTTATCCTTTTGAAAACCAAATCAAGACTCGGAATTAATTCTAAATACAAATAAAGTTTCAAATGTGAAAAACATAGCAATTCTCATTGACCAATAAAATTCCAAAAGTAATTAATATTTCAACCAATGATAAAGTATGTTACAAAAAGGTGAAACCCTTTACTTATTCGTTTAAAGCATATGATCTACTGAATTAGGGCTTTACACATATCAACAAAATAGGAAATGTGTTTTCTTAAACAATTACAAAGTCCAAGCTGATAAAATTTAAATCTGTTATTTACATTTTCTTTGTTTTGGTGATTAGTGAATCACATGCCATATCCTGAGAAACATAAGAATGATTGAAAGTTACATATGTCAATTTACTGAAAAATACATTAATGCACATGTTTTCAAAATAAAACTTTTGTTAAGTTAATTTTCATACAACAATGATTTAACTTTATTGAATATATTATATTGCAAAAAAGGGGAGACTAAAATGTTAATCGGTGGCATATAACTTGAAAACTACTGGTTGGAATGCAATACAACTTCATACAATGGTCCAGCACAATGAGAGGAAGTGCAGTGTACAAGAACAATAACTCTAGCTTGACAAATTACAGAGTTATTGCCAAGAACAATATCTCTATTTTAGTTTTTTTGCAAAGTATTCTGTTACTACGAATTTCCTCAGTTTATAAAGCAGTCTTTCGGGGGTATTAATCACATTAAGGGATAGGTCTAGTTTAATTTTTTATTGCAAGGTATTCTGTTAGTACGAACTTCCTCAGTTTATAAAGCAGTCTTTCAGGGGTATTAATCACATTAAGTGATAGCTCTAGTTGGTTTCGGTGCAATATCACGTTATAATTTCACCGAGTGGGCACCAAAAGTGAAAATAACTACTTTTTGGTGTTCACGAGTGAAATTAACACGATATTACGTCGAAACAAACAATATTTCTGTTTATTTTATGGTTAAAACTCTACTTTTGTTGAGTTTGTTTCTATAAAATATCGAAAATCGCAGGAAACGTCATCAGAAAACATAGCACAAATGACTTCATTTTAACGATGTCATCGTCGCATGGTTTCCAGCATCAATTAAGCTCAGTATACTTGTTAACGTTAATCCGGGTTAAAGATTGCAAAAACAGTGAAAATAAAATGGTAATCCACTGTTTCAAAACTGTGGATTATCACTTTTATTTCACTGAGAAAACTCTATAATTCCCTGAAAAACATAAAATAGAATGTATTTATCTATGTTCTGTTGAATATCAATTATGGTATTTTCAATACAGTGAATGTTATTATGCCCCTTTCGAAGAGGAGGGGTATATTGATTTGCAGATGTCGGTCCGTCTACCAACTGGTTTTCAGATGATAACTCAAGAATGCTTGGGCCTAGGATCCTGAAACATGATTTGTAGGTTGGTCATGATCAGCAGAGGACCCCTATTGTTTTTTAGGTCAGTATGTCAAAGGACAAGGTCACAGTGATTTTTTATGCTCCTGAAGGGTGGCATATTAAAATTTGTCTGTCCGTCTGTCCATCCGTCCGTCCGTCCATCTGTCCGTCTGTCCGTCCCCACTTACAAATTTGTGTCCGGACTGTAACTCTGTCATGCACTGAAGGATTTTTAGCTCACCTGGCTATGCCAGGGTGAGCTTTTCTGATCAATGATTGTCCGTCGTCCGTCAACATTTTGATTCAAATGACATCTCCTCTGAAACCTCTAGGCCAATGTTGATATAACTATGCTGGAATGTTCCTTGCATGAAGCTATACCAAAATTGTTCAAAGAATTCCATTCCATGCAGAACTCTGGTTGCTATGGCAACAAATAGGAAAAATTTTAAAAATCTTCTTCTCTGAAACCACAAGGCCTAGAGCTAAGATATTTGGCATGTAGCACTGTCTAGTAGACCTCTACCAAGATTGTTCAAATTATGACCCCCGGGTAAAAATTGACCCCGCGGGGGTGGTCACTTAGTTTTTGCATAGGAATATATAGGAAAAACTTTAAAAATCTTCTTCTCTGAAACCACAAGGCCTAGAGCTTAGATATTTGGCATGTAGCATTGGCTAGTGGACCTCTACCAAGATTGTTCAAATTATGAGCCCCGGATCAAAATTGACCCCCCGCACGGGGGGTCACTTAGTTTTACATAGGCTTATGTAGGAAAAACTTTAAAAATCTTCTTCTCTGAAACCACAAGGCCTAGAGCTTAGATATTTGGCATGTAGCATTGGCTAGTAGACCTCTACCAAGATTGTTCAAATTATGAGCCCCGGATCAAAATTGACCCCGCACGGGGGGTCACTTAGTTTTACATAGACTTATATAGTAAAAACTTTAAAAATCTTCTTTGAAACCACAAGGCCTAGAGCTTAGATATTTGGCAGTAGCATTGGCTAGTGGACCTCCACCAAGTTTGTTCAAATTATGAGCCCCGGATCAAAATTGACCCCGCACAGGGGGTCACTTAGTTTTACATAGACTTATATAGTAAAAACTTTAAAAATCTTTTTCTCTGAAACTACAAGGCCTAGAGCATAGATATTTGGCATGTAGCATTGCCTAGTAGACCTCTTCAAAGTTTGTTCAAATTATGCCCCTGGGGTCAAAATTGACCTTGCCCGGGGGGATCATTTGTTTTACAAAGGCGTATATAGGAAAACTTATTTGGTATATAACATTATCTAGTGATCATCCACCAGGCAAGTGGACTTGTACCAAGGTGAGCGATATAGGGCCATCTTGGCCCTCTTGTAAAATAACTTGGCACTAATGTCTAGTACCTCAAGACGATGTGTGAAGTGCAAGACCCACATCCCTAGCTCAAAGGCCAAGGTCATACTTAGAGTTTGAAGGTAATGGATTTCTCTATATATGCATATATGCACACATTCGTGTCCAGACTGTAACTTTGTCATGCATTGAAGGATTTTAAAATAACTTGGCACAAATGTCTAGCACATCAAGACGATGTGTCACGTGCAAGACCCACGTCCCTAGCTCAAAGGTCAAGGTCATACTTAGAGTTTGAAGGTAATGGATTCCTCTATATATGCATATATGCACACATTCGTGTCCGGACTGTAACTTTGTCATGCGTTGAAGGATTTTAAAATAATTTGGCACAAATG
The DNA here is from genome assembly GCA_022818135.1 of Saxidomus purpurata. Classification (NCBI taxonomy): domain Eukaryota; kingdom Metazoa; phylum Mollusca; class Bivalvia; order Venerida; family Veneridae; genus Saxidomus; species Saxidomus purpurata. The sequence continues at coordinate 44,316 of JAFMSR010000024.1, read as the reverse complement.
TCTAGCACATCAAGACGACGTGTCGCGTGCAAGACCCACATCCCTACTACAAAGGTCAAGGTCACACTTGGAGTTTATAGGTAATGGAATCCTGTATATATGCATACATTTGTGTCTGGACTATAACTTAATCATGCTTTGAAGAATTTTAAAATAACTTGGCACAAATGTCTAGCACATCAAGCGGATGTGTCGCGTGCAAGACTCAAGTCCTTACCTCAAAGGTCAAGGTCACACTTAGTGTTTAAGGTAATGGAATTCTGTATGCATGATTTACTCTGTCATGCATGGAAAGATTTTAAAATTACATAGCACATTTATTGAGCACATGGAGAGGACACAGACTGTGAGGCACCTCTTTCGGGGGCATTCATCACTTGTGAGGGACAGCTCTTGTTTTATTAGCTCACCTGGCTACACCAGGGTGAGCTTTTCTGATCGATGATTGTCCGTTGTCCGTCGTCCGTCAACATTTTGATTCAAATGACATCTCCTCTGAAACCTCTAGGCCAATGTTGATAAAACTATGCAGGAATGTTCCTTGCATGAAGCTCTACCAAAATTGTTCAAAGAATTCCATTCCATGCAGAACTCTGGTTGCTATGGCAACAAATAGGAAAATCTTTAAAAATCTTCTTCTCTGAAACCACTAGGCCTAGAGCTTAGATATTTGGCATGTAGCATTGTCTAGTGGACCTCTACCAAGATTGTTCAAATTATGACCCCCGGGTCAAAATTGACCCCGCGCGGGTGGGCCCTTAGTTTTTGCATAGGCATATATAGTAAAAACTTTAAAAATCTTCTTCTCTGAAACCACAAGGCCTAGAGCTAAGATATTTGGCATGTAGCATTGTCTAGTGGACCTCTACCAAGATTGTTCAAATTATGACCCCCGGGTCAAAATTGACCCCGTGGAGGTGGTCACTTAGTTTTACATAGGCTTATATAGGAAAAACTTTAAAAATCTTCTTCTCTGAAACCACAAGGCCTGGAGCTTAGATATTTGGCATGTAGCATTGGCTAGTTGACCTCTACCAAGATTGTTCAAATTATGAGTCCCGGGTCAAAATTGACCCCGCACGGGGGGTCACTTAGTTTAAGATAGGCTTATATAGGAAAAAGTTTAAAAATCTTTTTCTCTGAAACCACAAGGCCTAGAGCTTAGATATATGGCATGTAGCATTGGCTAGTGGACCTCTACAAAGATTGTTCAAATTATGACCCTCGGGTCAAAATTGACCCCGCGGGGGTGGTCACTTAGTTTGCATAGGCTTATATAGGAAAAACTTTAAAAATCTTCTTCTCTGAAACCACAAGGCCTAGAGCTTAGATATGTGGCATGTAGCATTGCCTAATAGACCTCTTCAAAGTTTGTTAGAATTATGACCCCCGGGTCAAAATTGACCCCGCCCGTGGGGTCACTTGGTTTTACGTAGGCTATATAGGAAAAACTTTAAAAATCTTGTTCCCTGAAACCTAAAGGTGTAGAGCTTAGATATTTGGCATGTAGCATTGTCTAGTGGACCTCTACCAAGACTGTTCAAATTCTGACCCCCAGTTCAAAAATGACCCCGCCCGGGGGTCACTTGATTTTACATAGGCTTATATAGGAAAATCTTTGAAAATCTTATTCTCTGAAACTGCAAGGCCTAGAGATTAGATGTTTGGCATGTAGAAATGCCTAGTGGACCTCTACCAAGAGTGTTCAAATCATGACCCTGGGGTCAAAATTAAACCTTCCTTTGAGGGGGGAGGTCACTTAATTTCACATAGGCTTATATAGGGAAAACTTGGGAGAAACCAGGCAGGCAGAGCTTAGATATTTGAGATGTTACTTAGCATTGTGTAGTGGACCTCTAAGAATTGTTTTAAAATCATGACCCCTTGTATTATAGCCAATGGTAGTCAGGTGAGCAATATAGGGCCATCTTGGCTCTCTTGTTTATGATTGGTTCATAAATTCTCTCTTTGTTTTACTTGTTTGGGCTCAGTCCTCTTAGAATGCTGGTACATACACTGTAAGACTAATATCTTCAGTACGACATGTATTTAAATTCACCCATACCTTTGAACTAAAATTAAACATAGGAACAAGTTGCAACGGCTCCCTGTTGTTTTTCTATTTTCATCTGAATTTATTATACCGGTATATCCTTCAATTAGTTTTTAGTCTGAAAATGTTTGAAAAATTTTCTAAGTCCTGAAAACAGCTATGAAAATGACTGAGAGTATTTTTCTGGGGTTTGCGGGTTTAAAAAACACATGAAAATTTTCCAGACAAAGTCCAAGCATGCCATTGTTTCCATGATTTTCCATTGACATTCCATATTTTGCGGGGTCTGTTTTTAGCTCACCTGAGCACGAAGTGCTCACAGGTGAGCTATTGTGATCACCTGGTGTCTGTCGTTTGTCGTCTGTCTGTCTGTCCACACTTTACCTGTGTATGCAATAGAGGCTGCATTTTTAAATGGATCTTCATAAAACTTGGTTAGAACATGGGTCTTCTTGGGTCAAAAACAAGGTCACCCAGTGAAATCATATAAAAACCTTGTGTATGCAATAGAGGTTGCATTTTTCATTGAATTTTTAGCTCATTGAATTTTTCTGATGGATGATTGTCCGTCGTCCGTCAACATTTTGATTCAAATGACATCTCCTCTGAAACCACTAGGCCAATGTTGATGAAACTATGCAGGGATGTTCCTTGCATGAAGCTCTACCAAAATTGTTAAAAGAATTCCATTCCATGCAGAACTAGTTGCTATGGCAACAAATAGGAAAAACTTAAAAAATCTTCTCTGAAACCACAAGGCCTAGAGCTTAGATATGGTCTAGTGGACCTCTACCAAGATTATTCAAATTATGACCCCCTGGTCAAAATTGACCCCGCGGGGGTCACTTAGTTTTACATAGGTTAATAGGAAACACTTAAAAAACCTTCTTCTCTGAAACCACAAGGCTTAGAGCTTAGATATTTTGCATGCAGCATTGTCTAGTGGACCTCTACCAAGATTGTTCATATTATTGTCACTTAGTATGAAATTAATGCTTTATGAAATCATCATTTTGCAAATATTAGAATAGGAAAATTGCATTCAAATATTCAGCAGAAATATGAATATTAGTTCCCATGGTTAATTCATAGAATTAGTCTACATTGAGATTTTTTTTGGGCAAACTATTTCTCAGCAATCACTGATTGAACGTTCCTAGATTAGTTTAGCTGATCACTAACAATTTGTGCTAGGATAATTTTTTGGCAGGAATTTCTCAAAATATTTTATATATTCTCTGAAAAGGAACCATAACCATCAGCCTGTACCACTCATATGCTCATTGTTTCACTGTGTCCAAGCAGACTGAAGTGGTTAGCAAAAGTGGAGAATACATTTGTAACTGGGTCAAGATGTCATCTGGGAATATTTATTACTTTTAGTTATAGCTCTAGTTTTGTGTTGAAGTAAACACACCCCCTCATGATTTCTGTCATACCTAGACCTGTTTATTAGGTGAAACACAGTATTTTCTGAAATAATGGCTGTAAGGAGAGACTGACTGGTGTCTGGCATCATTTCAGAATCCACTACTCCCACATCAACTACTCCCACATCAACTAACAGCACAGGTACAGCCAACAACTCTACAGCTACAACAACAAAAAAGAACATTGTTGAAAAAGTCATAATTCCAGTTGCAAGTGGTGTTCTTTTCCTGCTTTTCCTGTGTATCATTATCTGTTGCTGTGTTAGGCACAAAAGGAATCAGGAGAAAAGAAAAAAGTCAGCATCAAATGGACCAAAGCTAAGTTCTTTGGATGGTTCTAAGAATCTGTCAGATAAATCTGTGTCTGGGGAGAGCAGGTTTAGAGCCTATGATAACAATGTGTACAATTCTGAAAATAATTCAATGCATACAAGTTTTTAAACAGATTAAAATACAAGTTTTTAGAATAAGTTGAATGCATAAAAGGTTTGTTACATCTAAATAATCCAGTGAATGATAATAACAAAAGCAATTAACACTTGAATCAGATTCCATATCATGATACACAGTGCATACAAATTTTGAATTGAATTTCAGCCTTTATAATCAAGAATGTGTAGATGATCCTAATTGGTTTTCGGGACAGTGGTTTGAAGGTTGATAATATTTCCTTGGTAACGCTCTACAGGTCACAGTTTTCATTAACTTTTATCAAAGTTGCTTAGATGGGGTTCTCTGAAACATGTAAATAATCCCTATTGCTTTTGGGGTCTTGGTTCAAAGGTTAAGATCACAGTGATTTTCCTTGATATTTTACCCACATACTTCACACTTCATAGGATGATTAGTCTTACTGAGTAGATGATCACTATCATTTTTAGGGTCAAAGGTCAAGGTCAAAGTGACCTGAACTTTGAAAATCTTTTCCACTCAATATTTTGAGATATACATCGATGATTGGTCTTACTTAGTAAATGATCTCTACTGTTTTTTGGGGTCAGTGGTTCAAGGTCAGAGTGAACTCTGTTAGCTTTTCCTTGATAACAACTGCAAAAGAGTTTCACAATTCTTACTCAAAAGAGTCCAGTCAGATCAGTAGAGCAATACCTGCCCATTTTGTGCCTCTTGTTATGAAATTCTGTTGTGTAATGTTCAATTTTGAGTCTTAAACAACTTTTGAAATGCTTGTTAAGATAGGATAACATTATAGGTGTAGATATGTGTGTGTTTACACAGGGGTATACAGTATGCATTATGATGTAATGGAGTCAACTAGGTTTGTGAGTAAATGTTATTGTTTACCTTCTTTATGTCAGACATATAGTTGGAAGGCTCTTTAAGTAAGATGCTATGTTTGAATGTAAGCTAAATTCCTTCCACCTTTAGGCTAGTTGAGGACGTCAGAAAGAATATATGTTAATGATGAGTTCTCCTCTGATTGTCTGCAGAAGTTAGTGTTTTGCATTAATTGGCCATTGTAGGACAACCTTTGCAATAGGTGTGTTTGTACTAACTCGTTCTGAAGTGATTACAGTTAGCATATAGACATTCTTTTTGCATTTCTTGCATTATATCTGTGAAAGATGTCCTCTGATTTCTTGAGTCCACTTACGAAGTTTAGCATTTAACAACCCTGATTGTTTTAGTTCATCTGGAAAAAAGTGCCAGTGTGAGCTGTTAGGATTGCATTCAGTCTGGCGTATGTCGTACGTCTGTTAACATTTTCTCTACAACGACATCTCCTCTGAAACCCCTGGGCCAATGTTGATGAAACTTGGTAGGTATGTTCCTTGCATGAAGCCCTCTCATAGATGTTCAAATGATTAAGCAGGTTTTTTGAAAAAAACCTACTTATTAGAATGGCGATGTCGTATGTCGGGCGGGCGGGCGGACGGGCGTCAAACATTGGTTTCCGTTGGATAACTTTAGTTAGGAGTGACCAATTGCAATGAAACTTGGTGTGTAGGTAGCTTGTGGGGAGACGTCGCTTTGGATTGTATTTGGGGTCACTAGGGTCAAGGTCAAGGTCACTGTTACTAAAAATAGAAAAACGGTTTCCGCTCAATAACTCGAGCTAGGAGTGACCAATTACAATGAAACTTGGTCTGTAGGTAGCTTGCATGGAGACGCCGCTTGGGATTGCATTTGGGGTCACTAGGGTCAAGGTCAAGGTCACAGTTACTAAAAATAGAAAAATGGTTTCCGCTCAATAAATCAAGTTAGGAGTGACCAATTACAATGAAACTTGGTCTGTAGGTAGCTTGCGTGGAGAAGCCGCTTGGAATTGCATTTGGGGTCACTAGGGTCAAGGTCAAGGTCACAGTTACTAAAAATAGAAAAATGGTTTCCGCTCAATAACTCAAGTTAGGAGTGACCAATTACAATGAAACTTGGTCTGTAGGTAGCTTGCGTGGAGACGCCGCTTGGGATTGCATTTGGGGTCACTAGGGTCAAGGTCAAGGTCACTGTAACTAAAAATAGAAAAATATTTTCCGCTCAATAACTCAAGTTAGGAGTGACTAATTGCAATCAAACTCAGTGTGTAGGTAGCTTGTGTAGAGAGGAAGCTTGGGATTGCATAAGGGGTCACTTGGTTCAAGGTCAAGGGCACTGTTACTTAAAATAGAAAAATGGTTTCCACTCAATAACTTGAGTTAGGAGTGACCAATTGTAATGAAACTTGGTGTGTAGGTAGCTTGCGTGGAGAGGAAGCTTTGGGTCACTATGGTCAAGGTCACTAGGGTCAAGGTCAAGGTCAGTGTTACTAAAAATAGATTTTTATTTATTTTTAGTTTTTAGATTGTTTTAAGCAAAAAAATTTTTTTTTGGGTCAAGGTCACTTGGCTCAAGGTCAAGGTCACTGTTACTAAAATAGATTTTTATTTATTTATAGTATTTTGATGGTTTTAAGCAAAAACAAATTTTTTGTGGGTCAAGGTCACTAGGGTCAAGGTCAAGGTCACTGTTACTAAAAATAGATTTTTATTTATTTTTAGTTATTAGATTGTTTTAAGCAAAAAAATTTTTTTTGGGTCAAGGTCACTTGGCTCAAGGTCAAGGTCACTGTTACTAAATATAGATTTTTATTTATTTTTAGTATTTTGATTGTTTTAAGCAAAAAAATTTTTTTTTAGGGGTCAAGGTCACTAGGGTCAAGGTCAAAGTCAGTGTAACTAAAAATAGATTTTTATTTATTTTTAGTTTTTAGATTGTTTTAAGCAAAAAAAAATTTTTTTGGGTCAAGGTCATTTGGCTCAAGGTCAAGGTCACTGTTACTAAAATAGATTTTTATTTATTTTTAGTATTTTGATTGTTTTAAGCAAAAAAAAAAATTTCGCGGTCAAGGTCACTAGGGTCAAGGTCAAGGCTAGGGTCAAGGTCACTGTTACTAAAAATAGATTTTTCTTTATTTTTAGTTTTTAGATTGTTTTAAGCAAAAACAAATGGGGGGTCAAGGTCACTAGGGTCAAGGTCACTGTTACTAAAAATGTAAAAAAAAAAATAGTTTTTAAATTGAAGCGAAAAAAAATTTGGGCCCAAGGTCACAAGGGTCAAGGTCAAGGGCACTGTAACTAAGATAGGGAGGATATTTGGCACTAGGCATAGTGGACCTTTACCAAGCTTGTTCAAATTATGACAACTGGTTCAAAATTGACCCCGTCCAGGGGTTCACCATTGTTGACCTTGTATTATAGCCAGTGGTAGCCAGGTGAGCGATAAAGGGCCATCTTGGCCCTCTTGTTTTAAATCTTCTCTGAAACCACGAGGCCTATAGCTTAAATATTTAGCATGTTGCATTGCCTAGTGAACCTCTACCAAGATTGTTCAAATCATGAACCTTGGGTCAATGTTGATCCTGCCCGGGGTTCTTATATACAGGAAAAACTTTTAAAGTCTTTATCTCTGAAACCACTAGGCCTAGAGCTTAGATATTTAGCATGTGGCATTGCGTTACTAAGTGGACCTCTAGTAAGATTGTTCAAATTATGAACCCCTGCTCAAAATTGACCCCGTCCTGGGGTCTCTTGATTTTACATATTATACTTGTATAGAAAATCTTTATTTCTGAAACCACTAGGCCTAGAGCTTAGATATTTGGCATGTATCATTGCCTAGTTGACATATTCCAAATATGTTCAAATCATGATCCCCAGGTCAAAGATGACCCTTTATGCTATTGATGACCTTGTATTATAATCAATGGTAGCCAGGTGAGCAATATAAGGCCATCTTGACCCTCTTGTTTTAAAATATGGTTGTAAGGATGCTGATTTAGTTTTCCGTAACAACTTTAACTGCAAACTTATTCTCATCTGTAGTAATTAATTAGAATTAGAATTTTTTTAGATGTGATACTTTAGGTGTGATATTCAGCCAATGTTGTTCAATACATGATAACTGTTACAATGAATCTGTTTCTCCAAATGTGCAACTCAGATGTTATACCCTGAATATATCCAGGAGCTGCAATAGAACTGGGGGGCCGTGATGGTTGTATTTATCAGAGTGTTGTTCTTGAAAAAAATTCTACTTAGTCATCGGAAATTTTTAAAAAATGGGATCGTGCAATGAGCACTAAAATTAATGTCTTAACACTGTACTCACCACTGTACTCTGAAACTTTCAGAATGTTGATCTAAATAAAATTTAGATTAGGGTTGATACTGAGTCATCTGGGGTAAAAATTTAATTGAGTCATGGGATAGAAAAGGAGATGCTTGATAATGCTGTTGCCGCTCTTGTTATTAAGCTTTGTAAAGTGTTTTTGATTAGATTTGACATCTTATGTTAATATATGTGACGTTTTATGCTGAGAACAGGAAATGAAACAGCATTGTTTTAGATGAGGTGTTTTATTACCTTAGAAGGGTGCTTGAAATTGCTGTTTGAAAATTGTTTCATGGAGACATATATTTATACCCCCCCAACACAAAGTGTTAGGGGGGGTATACTGGATTCAGCTTGTCTGTCCGTCTGTCCGTACATGCCCAGTAGACATTAGGGGGTTAGGGTTTGAGTACAACTTAGCATTGTGAGGTTGTTTCAGTTCATTCCGTCATTATGGGGTTAAAAATGGTATTGTGGGGTTAAATAATTCTACTGTGGGGTTAAAAAAGATCAAAGGGATAACCTTTCGTATTATCAGAGGTCACTGACCTTGACCTTTCACAAAGTCCGTCTGGTGAGTACGTCCATCGGTCTGTAGACAGAATCTTGTGGACACTAGATCTCCAATACCCTTGGTTAGAATTTGATGATACTTCACACAAGTGAAAAGTACAATGCATAGTTGTGCATGGTCTATGTTTCGGGTCTCTAGGTCAAAGGTCAAGGTCACAGGGGCTTGAGATGGTAAAATCTTGTGGACGCTAAATCTCCAAAACCCCTGGTCAGAATTTAATGATACTTCACAGAAGTGATAAGTGCAATGCTTAGTTGTGCGTGGTCCATGTTTCGGGTCACTAGGTTAAAGGTCACAGGGGTTTGAGATGGTAAAATCTTGTGCGTTTTTATTCTCCAAAACCACTGGTCAGAATTTAATAATACTTCACAGAAGCCTTAAGTTGTACAGGTCCAATCAAAGCATCAAATATTAAATAAATTTTAAATACTGTGTCAGTGGGGTGTTCGGGGGGTATTCATCACCTTCAGTGATAATTCTAGTTTAGTTCTGATACCATTCAGTCTGTTTTATTGTGATGATCAATTATTAGAAGAATTGTAACTTTCATATATCATTGTCAAACTAGTTTACTTTCAGTCTTTTGTGGCCTCTATATTCATGTGTGCACATACTTGTAAAGCATCAGTTTACCAATCCTTGATACTTCATGAAATGAACATGTTAAAGATTGTAATAGAGATGTGCCCTAAAAAAATAAAGTAGAGAATTTACCCCTTCGGTAATGATCGATATATTTGCATCCATCTGAAGGCTCTGGATTAGCTATTAGTATGGATGGGTTGTCCAGCATCCATCGTTCATATTCAAACTTTAGCATCCTTACTTGTACCCTTTTCAGAAGCTGATCAGAGGTCTAGTGGTAACACTCTGGGCTGGTAATCTAGTGATCTCTGGTTTGATACCCTTTTATCCATTAACATAACTAATGGTCTTTCGAATGAGACATTAAACTGAGGAACCTTGTATCGGTGCTATACACACTGAGCGACGGTGACTCTGGAACTGGGATGCATTCTGTATCTTGCACCATCTTCTGAAACATAAAATAACTAATCTCTTATGGTCATATGGATTATCCTGTACCATTGATAAAATTCTAAAAATACAAAACCAGTTCACTGTGTATAGGGGTAGCTGCTTCTGATAATTGAAAAAAATCATTATACAACCTTTTTACATGAACAAATGGTTGGAAAATCACCAAACTTCCTCTTAAGTATATTTTGATTGACTCCTTTCTAAAAACAGGAAATAGTTTTAGTCCACTATTGCTAAAAATGTAAAAAAAAATCAAGAAAATGGTTTTTACAGACAATGTTTGGAAATTCACTATACTTGCTATGTATCTTTCTTGCATTGATTTTTTTTCTAAAAATGGGATATGGTTCTGGACCACTACACAATAGAGATCTCTTGAAAACTGTGAGCTTCTCATGAACCAGTGGTTGAAATTTAGAAAACAGAAAATGGTTCCAGTCCACTTAAAATAGGCATGTTTTTAAAAAGAAAAAAGACTAATACGTCTTACCAATCAAACTAAGTCTTGCTCTCTGGTATACTTCTATTGACTCCTCTAGAAAAATAGGAAATGGTTCTGATGCACTGTACATAAGGGGGCCGCTATTAGTAAACATGTGAAGATCTTTTAAGGGCTTTTTGTTTCTTCCTCTTTAGTATCCTTACATGGATCCCTTTCAGAAAACAATTGAAAGAATTGTTCTGATTAATGTCTTGTAGGAGCCGCTGTTAATGAAAACAGAAGAAGCATTTAGTGTCTCATCTTAGTTGACCCTAAGTCATTCATCTGAGCAGACTGGATTTCAAGTTAGCAATAGTGAAATGTATTTGGTCAAGTACTACATAATACTCTAAAGAAATGTATAGTGCTCCACTACTGAAGTACTATGTAGTACTGTATAATCATAACTGTAGTGCTGTATAAGACTCTATAGTACAGTAATCTCTGCAGTGATCTATATCACAGTACTCCATGGTACTGTAGTTCTTTGTAGTACTACAGACTTGTATAACTGTACAGTGGATATTTCATGGCTGCTGTTAATGGCCCTCTTGTTGCTTTAACCGTATCCACATATTACCTGAATAGTATTTTTTTTTAATTTTCATTAACTGTGATAGATATAAAATGTGCTATCTTGTGACATTTCAAGAAAAATCTAAAAACTGTTAACTCCAGTTTTCCCATTTATAATTTACTTCCGTTTATTTTGTAGAAATATATGTTTGTCTGGAACAGAGCTCAAAAAATATTTATTGGATTGATTTTATATATAACACAGTGATGTACTACATGTACGGCATTCAAAAGAAGGGCAGCATTAAGTAACGTTACATTTTGAATGATCTCCCTTTATCATGTGAAACTTTGCTTGATTGAAAATCATTCAACCATTTACCTGATATTTAACACAGTGAAAGAGGATATTGAAAGTGCCATATTCAAGAATCATAACCTTATCTTAGCCTATGATTGAATTATGTCCCTTCTTTTTTTCTGTCTGTACGAAATGTAGCTGTACTATTATAAGATTTTTAAGTAGGTCCTATAAACTGGAACCTTTTCGGTTTTGAAAATAATTAGCTGATTGAATTATTGTCTTCAAGCTTGTAGGGAGATTTGGTGTTGTTGTTAGTGGACCAATATTGATTTATGAACTTAGAATCTAGACCATTTACTTGTTTTCCCAAGATGCTTGTTAAATATTATAAGTTATGCATACAGCTCAGGATATTAAGGTCACCATCAGGCTGCATATTCTGTTCTAACATCATGGCAGTAATGATATCATAATTATGTAATTTACCATTGTAAATGTTGTTAGACTTAATATGCATTTCTTAGAATGAGTTCTGTGTTTTAGTTTGAGTTAGAATAGTATTTTAGTTGGAAAATATAAGTCTGATTACTTCACTGGGGAAAAGATAAAAAAATTAATACATTGACTGAGAAAAACCCAAATTCTCAAAAACTTCAGTGTCAAGAGACATTTTCCTACTGCCACTGTACTTTGATATGACAGACTTTCCTACAAGCTAGTTTGTGCACTAGATACACATTTACATGTAAGAATGGGAAAAGAAAGAATATGAAGTTTGTGTATTCATTATTGATTTCATCAGTGGTATTAAGAAATCTGTACTTAACTAGAAGGTAATGAAGACTTATCATTTTCCATTTAGTTACAACATCAACTACACCTACTACTACAACAACAACACCACCTACTACTACAACAACAACACCACCTACTACTACAACAACAACACCACCTACTACTACAACAACAACACCACCTACTACTACGACTACAACAACATTGACTACATCTATTACTGCAACACCTACTATATCTACCTCTGCAAAACCAACTACATCTACTACTAGTTTAACTACAGAGTCACCTGCTGGTAAAGCTTCGGGAAGGGATGATACTGTACTGATAGTAAGTGTAACAACTGCTGTTGGAATAATTGTAATTGTCATTGGTGTCATTTTTGGGATTGCACTGTGGCGGACAAAGAAAGCAAGACGCCATCCTTCAAGAGGTCATGGCAAAGAAAATCATACACCTGAGTCAATGAAACACTACGAAAAAATAAATCCAGGCCTAAAGAATGATCATCATTACATGTCCTATGGAAACGGTAATGTCGGACCAATCAGAAAGAACCCATTGTATGTTGGCAACGTAGATGAAAGGTATCTCGGACCAGTGCATTACGGAGTGCAGTCCAGGTCACAACACTACAGGAAATATCCATACACCGTTGGTCAGTCTTACCAAGTTTATGCTCCTGGGTACCAGTCCAGTAAGAGCTATACAGGAGGAAACAGGAAAGTGCCTGTTCATCGTGGTTCATCTTACCCAGGTTATATGAGGCAGCAGCATAATACCCATCAGTACAATCCTCAGCAGAATTATGCCAATCAAGTTCCAAGTTGGAATCCAAGAAATCCAAATTCTAGCAGGAATATCAGTAGTACCTTGCATATGGATGATCAAAGATATGTTACTGCTGATTATTCAATGTATTGGTAATTAACATGAAGCAACAATTTCAGATCTGACAACTTAATATCCTAAGGTCAGATGTGATAAATAGGAAGTTTAGTTAAGTTTGCTTTTAATAGAATAAGTCTGTTGTAAAGATAATGTCAAGGCTGTTGAGCCCACAAATTCTTTGACAGACTGTTGTCCTGATTTAACATTGATTTGTGTGTAAACTTTACATACATTAAACTATTCACATAGTAAAGTTTCAATCAGAACCACTACAGACTGGACAATCAATAAATGGTACTGTTCAACTTGAAATTTTAGAAATTAAGAAGAGTATTGTTGAAGAAAATGCGATGTTTTATAATATGTTAAGAATATTTGACATGAGCTTTCATTTTTAAAATGGAAAAAGGTCTTTAAAGCTTGGCTGAGAATAAGTTCTAAGATGAGCTATTGTGATCGCATGATGCTTTTGCAAGTTCACCCTGGCATATATACCAGGGTGACATATTGTGACTGCTTGATGGTTGTTGTGTGCTGCTGTGGTTCCTCGTCATTGACATCATCTTTGAAAGGACTTAGCCAATGTTGATGAAACTTGGCAGGGATGTTCTTTGTATGAACCTTTATCAAAATTACTAAAAGAATTCTGATCCATACAGAACTTGCAAAAGGAAAAAAATGTTCTTCTGAAACTACTGATTAGAATTTAATTTAATTAGGCACAAATGGTAACCTGATGACTCTCTACCAGAATTGCTAAAATGAAGTTGACCGTCACCATCGCTCACCGTCCGGCATATATTGTACGTCCATTCACATTTTCATTAAACAACATCTCCTAAAAAACCACTGGGCAAATGTTGATGAAACTTGTCGGGGATGTTCCTTGCATGAAGGTCTATCAAAGTTGTTCAGAGTGCCCAATTCCATGCAGAACTCTGGTTGCCATGGCAACGGAAAGGAAAAACTTTAAATATATCTTCTTCTCAAAAACTGGAAGGCCCAGAGCTTAGATATTTGGCAATTGTCTCATGGACCTCTACCATGATTGTTCAAATTATGACCCTGTCACTTGATTTTACACTGGCTTATATAGGTAAAACTTTAAAATCCACAAGGCCTAGAACAAAGAAATTTAGCATGTAGCATTGCCTAGTGGACCTCTACCAAGATTGTTCAAATCATGACCCCCAGGTCAAAATTGCTCGGGGGTCACTTGATTTTACATAGGCTTATATAGGAATAACTTTAAAAACCTTATTCTCTGAGGCCAGGTGAGCGATTTAGGGCCATGTTGGCCCTCTTGTTATTTTTTGCTTGAGGAACTGTGTGACAGGTTTTTTGATACCTGTCTTTAAATTTATTTTGTGCTCTTATTATGTGCGATGATAGAACGTTATACCCAGAAACTATACAAAAATTGTCAAAAAATTGTGTCAAATAAGTTTTCAAAAATCTGCATTGTTCAATATTAGAGACAGAAAAGGCCAGCTTCATTTTGTGACTACCTTACTATTTTGAAATATAGTGTAAAGAAAGGGTATCGTGGAACCGCTTTGGTGCATTTGTCTCGGGATTAGAGGGTCCCAGGTTCGATCCCCACTAGTGCCAAGTAATGGTAGTGTCCTTAGGCAAGACATAGATACTCTCTCTCTTTGAGGTCTATTCCATCTGGAGTGAGTCTCAAGAGTGATTAATATAAGTTGTAAGAGCTTGTTTTGCAATTGAGATTAAATAAATTGGGGTAATTTGTAAAAAAAGCTTTTTTTGCAGTGTTTACATGCTAATCTTGATAAACACTGCTGATTACTTATTTTGCTAGTAAGCTGTTCAGCTTTTTGAAACATTTAATTCTTTTAGTCTTTCTGGATTAATATCAATTTAGGCAGTTGTAATTGCTTTTTGCGGGTAGAACTTCATTCTACATTATATATAGAGGGATGATAAGGTTGTTGTATATATTTTATATATCAATATTATACTCTGAAAGGGACTGTAACTACCTACTTGTACGTAGTATTTTTTTATCAATGTAAAGAATGATTACTTAGTATTTGTTATAGTTATTGTTAGTATTATGACTTAATTACTTCACCTGAACGTTTGTTTGAATGGATGCTTTGTGAGGACTTTCACCCGTGTGTAGTCCAAAAAAACACATCATGTTACTGCAGTCTTGGAAACGAAAATAAACTCATTATACCCCCGATAAACGAAGTTTAGGGGGGTACATGTATGTAGGTGTCACTCGGTGGTCGGTCGGGCGGTTGGTCCGTTGCATTTTCCTTGTCCAGAGCAAAACTTGAAAACTATAAGTTGGAATTCAATACAACTTCAAGCAATGGTCAAGCACATTGAGAGGAAGTGCAGAGCACAAGAACCATAACTCCATCTTGACTAATTACAGAGTTATTGCCCTTTGTTGGAATTCAATACAACTTCAAACAATGGTCAAGCACAATGAGAGGAAGTGCAGTGTACAAGAACCATAACTCTATCTTGACAAATTACAGAGTTATTGCCATGAACAATATCTCTATTTTAGTTTTTTTTGCAAGGTATTCTGTTACTACCAACTTCCTCAGTTTATAAAGCAGTCTTTCGGGGTATTAATCACATTTAGTGATAGGTCTAGTTAAGGCTATTTTGCCGTTATTTAGAAAACTTGGTGGATAATTATTGACTTGCTTGAGAATATCAACCAAACACTCTAGTAATTAAAACAGTCAATCTGCTGTAAAACATTTGAAGAGTGATGTGAGAAAACTGAGCATAAGAAAGTTATTCAGATTTAAATAATCTTTCATCTGATTTTCTTCAAGGTCTTGTTTGATGTGTATGATATGTATGGAGGGAATATAAATTTGCTGTAACTAACTCAAGTAGCTTTGTATTTTTGTACTGCATTTTGTTTTATACATGTATACCACACTGTCTTAAAGCAATGCTGTTTTATATCTTTGCATTCTCATTACCAAGAGCAAGTCTATCGAAGCAAAATACTTAAAAACCATATATAAAATCAACGAAATTCATTTTTATGCATTTTTCAATATCATTTATAGAGCATTACTCGTAGGTTATTGGATTGACTATTCGACGAAGAAGGAGATTTGTTATACTCTATGGCATTTAGATCAGACCTTGGTTTAGTTCTTAGACATTGGATGCCAAATTTCAAGCCTAACATGTAGTCGATGACATTTTAATGTAAATGTTCAAATTAGTCTGCTGCTCATGTGCATAAAAGTTTTGAGATTTAAAAGTCTTTAACCAAATAATTTCTTATCCATGCAGAATACATTTGAGATCAGAGATTGTCAGAATATAGCAAAACACTCATTTTAGTACAGTAACTATAAGTTGTAAAGACAATGTTTATGTTATTTTGAGTGAAAGCATAAGTTTCTTAATTATACCCCCAAAACGAAGTTTAGGGGGGTATATAGGAGTCACCCTGTGGTTGGTCGGTCGGTCAGTCGGGTGGTCGGTCGGTCGGGCGGGCGGTCAGTCGGGGGTCTGTTGCATTTTCCTTGTCCGGAGCATAACTTGAAAACTACTAGTTGGAATTCAATACAACTTCATACAATGGTCAAGCACATTGAGAGGAAGTGCAGTGCACAAGAACTATAACTCCATCTTGACTAATTACAGAGTTATTGCCCTTTGTTACTTTTCCTTGTCCGGAGCATAACTTGAAAACTACTAGTTGGAATTCAATACAATTTCATACAATGATCAAGCACACTCAGAGGAAGTGCAGTGTACAAGAACTATAACTCTATCTTGAGTATTTACTGAGTTATTGCCCTTTGTTAGTTTTCCTTGTCCGAAGCATAACTTGAAAACTACTGGTTGGAATTCAATACAACTTCATACAATGGTGAAGCACATTGAGAGGAAGTGCAGTGCACAAGAACTATAACTCCATCGTGACTCATTACAGAGTTATTGCCCTTTGTTACTTTCTTGTCCAGAGCATAATTCGAAAACTACTGGTTGGAATTCAATACAACTTCATATAATGGTCAAGCACAATGAGAGGAAGTGCAGTGCACAGGAACCATAACTCCATCTTGACTAATTACAGGGTTATTGCCCTTTGTTACTTTTCCTTGTCTGGAGCATTTTTCGAAAACTACAAGTTGGAATGCAATACAACTTCATACAATGGTCAAGCACAATGAGAGGAAGTGCAGTGCAAAAGAACAATAACTCTATCTTGACTCATTTCAGAGTTATTGCCCTTTGTTACTTTTACTTGTCTGGAGCATGATTCGAAAACTATTGGTTGGAATTCAATATGACTTCATACAATGGTCAAGCACATTGAGAGTAAGTGCAGTGTACAAGAACCATAACTATCTTGACAAATTACAGAGTTATTGCTAAGAACAATATCTCTTTTTATACGTCCAAAGGGGACGTATTATGTTATCGCCTCGGTGTCCGTCGGTCCGTCCGTCCGTCCGTCTGTCCGTTAGCAATTTCCCTTCCACTCTGTAACTCTTGAACCCCTTGAAGGATTTCGAAGAAACCTGACACAAATGTTAACCAGACTGAGACGACGTGCAGAAGCAATGTTCCGGATGGCTGGATTCAAGGTCAAGGTCATACTTAGGGGTCAAAGGTCATATGATTTTGTTTCCCTTCCGCTCTGTAACTCTTGAACCCCGTGAAGGATTTCGAAGAAACCTGACACAAATGTTAACCAGACTGAGATGACGTGCAGAAGCAATGTTCCGGATGGCTGGATTCAAGGTCAAGGCCATATTCAGGGGTCAAAGGTCATACGACTTTTTTTCCCTTCCGCTCTGTAACTCTTGAACCCCGTGAATGATTTTGAAGAAACCTGACACAAATGTTTACCACATTGAGACGATGTGCAGAAGCCATGTTCCGGATGGCTCGCTTCAAGGTCAAGGTCAAACTTAGGGGTTCAAAGGTCATATGACTTTTTTTCCCTTCCGCTCTGTAACTCTTGAACCCCGTGAAGGATTTGAAGAAACCTGACACAATTGTTTACCACATTGAGACGATGTGCAGAAGCCATGTTCCGGATGGCTCACTTCAAGGTCAAGGTCACACTTAGAGTTCAAGCGTCATATAACTGTGTGGATATTGCTCTGCATTTGCTCTTGATTACAGTGCTCTTGTTTTTATTTGGGAGATCCTATTTTGTTTGCTTAATTTTTTTATTGAATTACTTCCCTTTTATGTTACTATCAATAGCATATTTTGTAACTTTTTTATTATTGGCAGTACGGAAAAACCGAGACCACTTTTCTGTGGTACAACATGAATGGTACCTCCAATGTTTTGGTGTTTTTTGACATTTTTGTACCTGGTTAGGATTTTCTGGTTGGGGACTTAGATTTTTTTATTTCACCAAAGTTGCTGAACATGTTTGTGGGCATGATGTCTCTGCCAAGTTTGATAACCAGCTAAATCAACCTGTTAGTCTAGGCACATTTGGATTTATAATGGCACTTTAATTATGCAAAAAGCCTAAATCAAACAGTTTTTATCCGATCTTCACAAAACTTTGTGAAAATATTTGAGCATAATATCTAGGCCAGTTTTGATGACCAGCAATACTGCTCAAGACACTTTTGAATAATGGCCCTTGAGTTATGGAAAAATGATGAAATAATTTATAAACCTTCTCAGCTCTATAGTTCAAACAGGTGAATTAGCCTTGTCCGTTCTATAGTTCTAACAGATTTTACAATTCCAATGAACTGCCAGATACCGAGTTATGCCTCCTTGACGGGCGTATTTTGTGACAGTTTGACACTCTTGTTAGTTTGTTTGCAAGGTATTATGTTACTACGAACTTCTTCAGTTTATAAAGCAGTCTTTTGGGGGTATTAATCACATTTAGTGATAGCTCTAGTTTATACACCTTTCAAATTCAATGTGCAATAGGACCAAACTTCAGAAGCTAATAAAGCTAGAAATAGTTCTGGTTTAATCAATACATTTAATTGTCTCAATAGTTCAATAAATGTCACTTACGTGTGTAAAGTAATTAAAAAATCATACATTCTGAAGGTAAGTCATCATCAGTTAATACCTTTGATTGTATAAGCAGTTATCTGCGCAAAAATTCCATTCATAAACGTCAAAAGAAAGATTTTCCTGAAACTTCGGTAAATGTTCTGCATATCAAATTATTGTGTGATGGCCCAGTCTTTGGGTGTTTTCAGCACTTTGATTTTGCTCACTTTAATTCACCTGAGCACAAAGTGCTTATTATAAGCTATTAGGTGATTGTGAACATACAAGAAGTCACATTTTTACATGATCATCCTGAAAATTAGACAGTAAATTCTTGGTTAAGTTCAAAACTGGGTCACTTGGGGTTAAAAACTTGATCATTGGGTGAAATAATAGAAAGCACTTGTGAACACGCTAGGGGCTACATTTCACCCACCATCATCTTAAAGATTGGTCAGAAAGTTGGTCTCGATGAACTCTAGGTTAAGTTCAAAACTGGGTCACATTGGATAAAAACTAGGTAACAGTAGAAATTATAGAAAAACCTTGTGAGCACACTAAAGGCAATGTTTGATCCTGAATCTATCTGAACATTGGTGGATAGTTTGTCTTTATAAACTCTGGTGAAGTTCAAAACTGGGGTAAAAAACTAGGTCACCTGGTCAAATAATAGTAACCTTGTGAACACTCTAGAGGCCACATTAATTTTGACACCCAATCAACAAAAAATAAGTCAGATTGTTTGTCTCAATGAAAGTCCGAAACTGGGTCACATGGTGTCAAAAACTTGGACACCAGGTCTAATTATAGAAAAATCTTGTGAACACTCAAGAGGCCATATTTTGAACCCAATCATCATAAAATTTGGATAGAATGTTTTTTTTATGATACATTGATCTTCACCGTTTGACCTAGTTCTTTTTTTTTAAGCTACAGTAATGAAATTTGGACTGTGTGTACAGTTATGCAAACAGGTTACAGAATTGTCATTGGCTGACCTGGGTCATGACCTTTGACCTACTGTCTTGTCTTTTGGAGCACTGGTACTCAAGTGAGCTATGTAGAACCATCATGAACCCCCCCCCCCGTTTTTACTGCATGACTTAAATGCACTCTTGCGTGGATGAAGAATGGTTGACAGAGATATATTTTAGAAAATTAGGGGTCCAATTGGCTCCTACATTAAATAAGTTAATAATTTCCCAGGTAATCCGAATCATATTTACACAGAACGTGTACGATTATAAGATCTCAGACAAGTTTGATAATGGGCTGAAATTGATCAATGCTTCTAGAGTGTTGGCCCTTTAACAAAAATTGCAATATGTAAGTATGTTTTCATCCCAGTACCTTCATTTCTTCAGTAATCCTATTTACATAAAATGTGTATGACTACAAGATCTCTAATGAATTTGATTATGGCTTTGATTGGATTAATACTAAGAGAGTTATGACCCCTGATTTCATTTTAAGTAGAATAATGATGTTTTCACTCTAGCACCGTCATTTTTTACTAATCCTAATCATATTTACACAGAATATGTATGACCAGAAGGAATTTAAATATGTGCTTGATCTGATTAATACATTTAGAGTTACAGCCTCTGATTGAAAAGAAAACATGTTTACACTGTAGCACCGAATTCTTCATTTATCCTAATCATATTTACACAGAATGTGTATGACTTGAAGATCTCAGAGGAATTTGATTATGGGCTTGATCAGATTAATACTTTGAGAGTTATGTCCCCTGATTTAGCAAAACAAATGCACTGTTTAACTTTGTTTCCACTGTAGCACCTTCATTTCCTTACTAATCCTAAAACAAATTGCACAGAATGTGTATATCAATAAGATCTCAGATGTGTTTGATTATGGCCTTTATAGAACTAATACTTTAATAACAAAATTTGCATCAGTTAATTAAGTTTACATTCTATCACCTCCATTTCTTCCCTAATCCTGATTTACAGTGAATTTGTGTTACTGAAATCTAGACTTAGTTTGTCATGTGACCATGACCTGTTGACCCTTCTTCTGTTCTTTTGAAGTAACAGGGATGAAATTTAGACCAATTTTAATGAGGTCAAATATGGCTCATCTGAGGTCTAGAACATTATACTCCGATACTATTAAAGTTATTTACCTTACCGGATAGAGGGTATTGAGGGGTTATATCAAAGGACCATAACTTGCCCCATCTATGAATTATTTCAGTGTGTTGTATTAACAAGAAATATCTTTAAAGAAAATATAAACGAACCAAGGTGCATTTTAATATATACATAACATTGTTCCACAGAAAGTTATAAATTTAATGCAATAGAGGCAGATGAATATACAGTCTATCTTTTTAATCAGCAGCTACGAAAATAATACGTTATCAGGAGAGTCGTATACAAATTCAATTCACTTCCATTCATAACATTTGATTTGTGCTAAAAGTAGAACAAAACCCAACTTATAGAGCTTATGCAGAAAAGAAACATATTAACTGCAGGGAGCATTTAATTATCATGCAACACTTACGGGGCATCGTTTGTTCCTAAGATGTATTTATACCCCCAAAACGAAGTTTAGGGGGGTATATAGGAGTCACCCGGTGGTTGGTCGGTTGGTCGGTCGGTCGGTCGGTCGGTCGGTCGGTCGGTCGGTCGGGCGGTCTGTTGCATTTTTCCTTGTCTGGAGCATAACTTGAAAACTACTAGTTGGAATTCAATACAACTTCATACAATGGTCAAGCACATTGAGAGGAAGTGCAGTGCACAAGAACTATAACTCCATCTTGACTAATTACAGAGTTATTGCCCTTTGTAACTTTTCCTTGTCCGGAGCATAACTTGAAAACTAGTAGTTGGAATTCAATACAACTTCATACAATGGTCAAGCACATTGAGAGGAAGTGCAGTGCATAAGAACTATAACTCCATCTTGACTAATTACAGAGTTATTGCCCTTTGTAACATTTCCTTGTCCGGAGCATAACTTGAAAACTACTAGTTGGAATTCAATACAACTTCATACAATGGTCAAGCACATTGAGAGGAAGTGCAGTGCACAAGAACTATAACTCCATCTTGACTAATTACAGAGTTATTGCCCTTTGTTACTTTTCCTTGTCCGGAAGATAACTTGAAAACTACTGGTTGGAATTCAATATAACTTCATACAATGATCAAGCACACTCAGAGGAAGTGCAGTGTACAAGAACTATAACTCTATCTTGAGTATTTACTGAGTTATTGCCCTTTGTTAGTTTTCCTTGTCCGAAGCATAACTTGAAAACTACTGGTTGGAATTCAATACAACTTCATACAATGGTCAAGCACATTGAGAGGAAGTGCAGTGCACAAGAACTATAACTCCATCTTGACTAATTACAGAGTTATTGCCCTTTGTTCCTTTTCCTTGTCCGGAGCATAACTTGAAAACTACTGGTTGGAATTCAATACAACTTCATACAATGATCAAGCACACTCAGAGGAAGTGCAGTGTACAAGAACTATAACTCTATCTTAAGTATTTACTGAGTTATTGCCTTTGTTACTTTTCCTTGTCCTAAGCATAACTTGAAAACTACTAGTTGGAATTCAGTACAACCTCATACAATGGTCAAGTACATTTAGAGGAAGTGCAGTGCACAGGAACCATAACTCCATCTTGACTCATTACAGAGTTATTACCCTTTGTTACTTTTCCTTGTCCGCAGCATAACTTGAAAACTTCTGGTTGGAATTCAATACAACTTCATACAATGGTCAAGCACATTGAGAGGGAGTGCAGTGCACAGGAACCATAACTCCATCTTGACTAATTACAGGGTTATTGCCCTTTGTTACTTTTCCCTGTCTTGAGCATTTTTCGAAAACTACAAGTTGGAATTCAATACAACTTCATACAATGGTCAAGCACAATGAGAGGAACTGCTAAGAACAATATCTCTTTTTAGTTTGTTTGCAAGGTATTATGTTACTACGAACTTCTTCAGTTTATAAAGCAATCCTTTTGGGGGTATTAATCACATTTAGTGATAGCTCTAGTTTCTATAATGGTAACAAGGTATTGGTCACTAGAAGTGATGAGATTATGGCTACTAATTTAAAGAAAAGTGCTAGATTTGCTTTGAAACCTAGTGTTTAGGGTAGTCATTAAGACACATAGATACAATCTTTATGGTCCAAGGTCACAGACAAGATGCATGAATAGAGATATGGACCCTTGATATGGCCATATAATATTTGTCCGTTTGTGAAAGTGAACAATATTATTATATAAGTCTACTTCTTGTTAATTGAAATCCACAGGGACTTGCTTTATCAGTTTTCAAAGCTAACTCAGTATTTGAAATGGTTGTTGTAAGATGTAAATACATATCAGATTTGTGCCATACAATCACTTTTACATTATGTGTAATCTTATGTTATCTGCATAGCAGAATTATATATAATTATACACCTATCATATATCCTTTGATGAATTAAATTATTTAATTCAATGTTTTGTTTTATTTTGTGGAGCACCTAGGGTTTTTGTTTCCCTTTGGCCGCTATGCTAAAAAATTGCATTTTCCATTCTTTTATTGCTTTTTAACTAAGAAGTATCTTAGTTAGGATCATTAGAAATGTCAGATAGCACACCATTTTAGCTCACCTGGCACATAGTGCCAAGGACAGTTATTAGGACCTCTTACAACCCGGCTTCTGTCGTAGGTCGTCCACCATTTCCTTCAAATGACATCTCCTCTGAAGCAGCTGGGCCAATGTTGATGAAGCTTGACATGGATGTTCTTTGTATGAAGCTCTATCAAAGATAGTCAAAGAATTTCAATCCATGTAGAACTGTGGTTGTTATAATGGCAAGATACTGGAGTACAGGATAAATTTTAAAAATCTGCTTTGAAACCACAAGGCCAAGTGTGTAGCATTACCTAGTGGACCTCTACCAAGATTGTTCAAATCATGACACCCTCAAAATTAACCCTTTCTGAAAAGGGGGATGTGACACTTGAATTTCATAGGCTAACATAGGAAAAACTTTTAAAATCATCTTCTCTGAAACTACAAGGCCTAGAGCTTAGATATTTGGGATTTGGGATGTAGCATAGCCTTGTAGACCTTTACAAATTTTGTTCAAATCATGACCCCTGGGTCAAAATTGACCCTGCCCAGGGGTCACTTGACTTTATATCCGTATCAATAAGAAATCTTCTATAATCTTATCTGGAACTACAGGCCTAGAGCTTAGATATTTGTCATGTAGCATTGTGTAATTGACCTCTACCAAGGTTGTTCAAATCATGACCCCTGGGTCAAAGTCAAAAGATTTCACATAGGCTTTTATAGGGAAAACTAAAAAAATCTTCTTTTTCAAAAGCACAAGGCTCAGAGCTTAGATACTGTGTAGTGGACCATTTCAAATAGTGTTGAAATCATTACCCCAATGTCAAAATTGACCCTTCCTGTGATGCATTTGTTGACCTTGTATTATAGCCAAAAGTAGCCAGGTGAGCAATATAGGGCCATCTTGGCCCTCTTGTCTTTAATAGAAAGGAACACAGTTGTTAGTAAATTCCAACAGGCTGAAGTAGAGAAGATACATTGGTTGTAAATAGAAAATGTCCTTGGTTATGTAGAGGCAGACACTGACAAGGTGAGCTATTGTGATTGCCTGGTGTCTGAAGTTTTCTTGCCCTTTTAGCAGTTGAGGCACAAGTAATGTCAACAGAAACATTATTTGCAATGCCAAATTTCAAGGAATAATGTTAGTAGCATTTGAAATATAGGCGGTTTACCATAATAAAAGTAGTACGAGTAAGAGGTAACAAGTAACCAGTCTAACCACTACGAAGATCAATCTTAAGTTTAGTTCATCTCTCCGTCCGTCTGTAGACGGAATCTTGTGGACACTAATCTCCAAAACCCCAGGTCAGAATTTAATGATACGTCACAGCAGTGATAAGTACAATGCCTAGTCGTACATGGTCCATGTTTCGGGTCAAAGGTCAAGGTCACAGGGGCTCGAGATAGTAAAATCTTGTGCGCTTTAAATCTTTAAAACCTGTGGTCACAATTTAATGATATTTTACAGGTGTGATAAGTACTATGCTTAGTTGTGCATGGTCCATGTTTCCGATCACTAGGTCAAAGGTCAAGGTCATAGGGGCTCAACATAATAAAATCTTGTGCTCTCTTATTCTCAAAAACCCCTTGTCAGAATTTAATTATACTTCACAGAAGTGATAAGTAACATACCTTAAGTTGTGCAGGTCCAATGAATTGAAAGCATCATGTTACATGAATTTTATATACTGTGTTAGTGGGGTGTTCAGGGGATATATATCACCTTCAGTGATAATTCTAGTTATACCGGCATTTCTTTTTGTCATTGACCAAACTACGTTGTGAACCTTATAATTGCTAAACCCCAGAGCTAGAGCAGAACTTACAGGGGGATACATCTTAAAATTAAGTGCATGCAGTTGGTGTCTAACTGTAAAATGGAAATAAGCCAGTAAAGCAACATATGTCGGATGTCATAAATGTATTTAAACATAAACATTTGTACTTGATTTTGTGCCCGAGTTTGCATCACAACCAAACCACACATAACACACTACCGCAATGGCTATGAAGTGACATAATAGATATGATGAAAGTATACCAGTGGTTGGATTTGCCATCTAAAGATGGTCACACAATTGCGCCAATAGTCTAAACACAATAATGGTCAAAAACTTTGATGGACATAGTAATTATTTTGAACAAAGTTTGGTTTCGTAGCAGTGTGTGAGTTCATATCTCAGACTGGATATTTGCATGGTGTGTTGAATTTTATGACCTTGACGTGAAGGGCAATGTACTCAGGCGAACTATATAGGGCTATAATGGCTCTCTTGATTCAATGAAAGTTGAAGAGAAAGCAGTTTGTTGAGTTTGAAACTTTGGTAAATTGGGTAAAAAAACTGTTACTAGGTCCATTCATATAAAAACTTTGTGTATGCAGTAGAGACTGCATTTTATTCACAATTAACATGAAAGTTGGCCAAAGAATGTTTTTCTTAATGAACTCGATGTTTAGTTTGAAAGTTGGTCATGTGGAGTGAAAAACTATGTCTTCTTGTGAAATCATAGAAAAAACTTGTAATTACTCTAGCAGGGTTTGTACAGTCACCTTTAAAAGTCCTTGAAAGCAAGTTGAGTCTTGAAAAGTGCTTGACTTTAGGTTAGGCTTGAAAAAACACCAAAAAGGAACATGCATTTTGAACATAATCCTAAATTTACATGAATGTCTGTGAAACAATGTTTTTGATGAAGGTTAGTGAGAGGCAGTATTACTGGGGGATAATGAGTTTAACGTTTGTTGTGTACTGAGAAAACTCTTAAAAAATACAGGACGTATCAATATGTGAAACTGATATTGGGTACGTTAAGTAAGTACAAGAAAGATCTTGTGTTTTACATCATCAGAATTGGTTTAATGGTGACCATATTGAAAATGGTTAAATCTGGAAAGAAATGGTGCATGGAAGTTAGTCAGAATGTTTGTGTTGATGAACTTAAGATTGTGTTTAAAACAGACTGAGTTATGTGGCATGAAAACCTTGGTCTGTAGGTCAGTTCATAGAAAAACCTTGAGTCACTCTAGAATCTTGTTTGTTCCCTTGGTTAAAATGTTTGTAGTGGCGAACATAGTACTGAGGTAAATCACAGGTGAGCAATATAGGGCCATCTTGGCCTTTTGTTATATCTTGTTACAACGAGATTTAAAAATGTTTTGTTTCATTACAATGAGATTTAAGTTTTTATTACAACCTTTTTTAGCTCACCTGGCTATGCCAGGGTGAGCTTTTCTGATCGATGATTGTCCGTCGTCCGTCAACATTTTGATTCAAATGACATCTCCTCTGAAACCTCTAGGCCAATGTTGATAAAACTATGCAGGAATGTTCCTTGCATGAAGCTCTACCAAAATTGTTCAAAGAATTCCATTCCATGCAGAACTCTGGTTGCTATGGCAACAAATAGGAAAAACTTTAAAAATCTTCTTCTCTGAAACCACAAGGCCTAGAGCTTAGATATTTTGCATGTAGCATTGTCTAGTGGACCTCTACCAAGATTGTTCAAATTATGACCCCGGGTCAAAATTGACCCTGCGGGGTGGTCACTTAGTTTTGCATAGGAATATATAGGAAAAACTTTAAAAATCTTCTTCTCTGAAACCACAAGGCCTAGAGCTTAGATATTTGGCATGTAGCATTGGCTAGTGGACCTCTACCAAGATTGTTCAAATTATGAGCCTCGGATCAAAATTGACCCCGCACGGGGGGTCACTTAGTTTTACATAGGCTTATATAGTAAAAACTTTAAAAATCTTCTTCTTTGAAACCACAAAGCCTAGAGCTTAGATATTTGGCATGTAGCATTGGCTAGTGGACCTCTACCAAGATTGTTCAAATTATGACCCCAGGGTCAAAATTGACCCTGCACCGGGGGTCACTTAGTTTTAAATGGGCTTATATTGGGAAAACTTTAAAAATCTTTTTCTCTGAAACCACGAGGCCTAGAGCTTAGATATTTGGCATGTAGCATTGCTTAGTAGACCTCTTCAAAGTTTGTTCAAATTATGCCCCTGGGGTCAAAATTGACCTTGCCCGGGGGGGAGGGGGGATCATTTGTTTTACAAAGGCGTATATAGGAAAACTTATTTGGTATATAACATTATCTAGTGATCTTCCACCAGGCAAGTGGACTTGTACCAAGGTGAGTGATATAGGGCCATCTTGGCCCTCTTGTTTCTATTATAAGGAGACAATTATGAAGGCTGTTCTAAGGTATTTTCTTTTTAGACTTTGCCTCGATATTAACAGTCTTCAAAATTTGATTGACTGAGACTTTCTACCAATTTCATTGACTTTTGAAATAATACTCAGTGACATGTGCAGGTATGCTTCAGTATGCAATGATAGACTGCATTTGGATTTAACTGAATGTGATATTTGTTTATAATCTATCATTTAAGCTTAACTTATAATAGTTGATCAAGTTTCTGTTTTCATTGATAGGCGTTTGAAATGCATGTCCTAATTAATATGTTTACCTATTTTTTAAAATTCTCAAAATGATGTTAATTCTTTTTACAGGACCAGAACCAGGTGACTTTCTTTTAATTCTCCTACTTCAATGTTGTCCTAGATAATTATGCTTGCTTTGTATCAATTTCATACTCCCACAAACGAAGTTTCTGGGAGTATAAAAGAGTCAGCTTGTCGGTCAGTTCAGGTTTTTTCATGTCCACTCCATATATCTTAAACTCTTTCAAGAATTTCATGAACCTTTGGTTGAATGCCCACTCCAGTAAAATGATGTGCAGAGATCAAGTTCCAATTCCTCTGATCCAATGTCAAAGTCACATTTAGCACTCCACATATCTTAAACTTTGTGACAGATTTTCAGGAAACTTCAATTTACTATGTATCTCATTGTGAAAATGTGCAGAACCCATTTTCCAACCCTGTTGGCTAAATGTCAAGGTCACAATTTTAGGGTCATTGTTTTTTTATGTCCGCTTCCTCTCTTCTAAACCCTTTACAGGAACTTTATGAAACCAAAGTAAAATGTTCATCCCATAAAGATGGTTAGGGTTTTTGTTCCAGCAGCTTGCTCAAGTTCAAGTTAACAGTTTTGTTCAAAGGACATGAAATTGGTCACTCTTTGGGGTCATAGGTTATGTCACTTTAGCTCCTAAACCCTAGAAGGATTTTGATGAAAATTTGATCAAATGTACAACTTATTGATGTGCAGAACCTATGTTCAAACTGTGCCTTACGAAGGCCAAGGTCCCAGTTAGGGGTCAAAGGTCATGAATCTATTATTATCTCCTAAAACAGTCGAAGGATATCCATGAAACTTTGGTCAAATGGTCACAATATTGATGTGGTGTGCATAGTGCATTTTTCAGCCATCTTGTTTCAATGTCAAGGTCACACTTTGGGATGAGGGGTCATGTGACTATATTTCATTTCCAACCCCTGAACTTCATACCTGATTTCAAGTTTATAACGTCACAAATGTCCACCATATCAGGTTAACCGAAACATGTGGCAGTGCAAGTTTGTGGGGTTTTCTAATTGTGTTCAGTGAAAATTCTAATCTTTTGCATGGTTATATTTGCAACTATAACTTAAGAAGAAATAAAACGAAAAAAATAACAATAAAAGACTATAGTATCAGAACTAATTGGTGGTCAGAAAATTGTACCACATATTTGTATTTTATGGGCTTTAAACTTAAAGGTATAGGGCTAACTATTACATGAAGAAATATCACTAAACTCAGCTATCGCCTACATTGTTGCAAATAGAATCGGGCTTCACTACATGTAATCAGAAATGTTTTTCATTGTTTTGGAAATAAGAGTGGCGGAGAACGAGTATGAATTTCAGAATACTTTTAAAATAAGAGTCATTTGTGAATCTTTAAACACACATTTCTTAAAGAGGCATACCCTACAACTAATAGATTATTTACTTTAAATGTTGAAAAGTTACTAAATGTATATAGAATATTGAATATAATGCAATCCGATGTTCTAGAATAACATATGTATCCAAAAATATCTTGTCTGTGTACATGAAAAGTACTATATAAGTGACCTTAAATGAATGTTTCTTTCTAGCTATACTGGACGAAGTCCAGCAGAGCTTATGCCATGGTGGTTTGTACGTTTGACTTGATGAAAGTTGGTGATAAGAATCCCTGCAACTTGTAGATGTTCCCTATAGTTTTTGTGGTCAGTGGGTCAAAAGGTCAAAGTCATAGTGACCTCTGTTTGACACTCAATTTCCGTTTTCTAACAGGAGGGGCATCCCCAGTATCAATTTTGTGAGGGAACAAATTATTAGCTCACCTGGCTATACCAGGGTGAGCTTTTCTAACTGATGATTGTCCGTCGTCTGTCGTCCGTCGTCCGTCAACATTTTGATTCAAATGAATCTCCTCTGAAACCACTAGGCCAATATTGATAAAACTATGCAGGAATGTTCCTTGCATGAAGCTTTACCAAAATTTTTCAAAGAATTCCATTCCATGCAGAACTCTGGTTGCTATGGCAATTAATAGGAAAAACTTAAAAAATCTTCTCTGAAACCACAAGGCCTAGAGCTTAGATATTTGGCATGTAGCATTGTCTAGTGGACCTCTACCAGGATTGTTCAAATTATGACCCCCTGGGTCAAAATTGACCCCACGGGGGTGGTCACTTAGTTTTGCATAGGCTTATATAGGAAAAACTTTAAAAATCTTCTTCTCTGAAACCACAAGGCCTAGAGCTTAGATATTTGGCATGTAGCATTGGCTAGTGGACCTCTACCAAGATTGTTCAAATTATGACCCCCGAAACGAAGTTTGGGGGGGTATATAGGAGTCACCCGGTGGTTGGTTGGTCGGTCGGAAAACCACTAGTTGGAATTCAGTACAACTTCATACAATGGTCAAGCACATTGAGAGGAAGTGCAGTGCACAAGAACCATAACTCCATCTTGACTAATTACGGAGTTATTGCCCTTTGTTACTTTTCCTTGTCCGGAGCATAACTTGAAAACTACTAGTTGGAATTCAATACAACTTCATACAATGGTCAAGCATGATAAAAGGAAGTGCAGTGCACAAGAACCATAACTCTATCTATAGTAATTACAGAGTTATTGCCCTTTGTTACATTTCCTTGTCCGGAGCATAACTTGAAATCTACTGGTTGGAATTCAATACAACTTCATACAATGATCAAATACTTTGAGAGGAAGTGCAGTGCACAGGATCTTAACTCTTTTTTGACTCATTTTAGATTAATTGCCCTTTGTTACTTTTCCTTGTCCGGAGCATTACTTGAAAAGTACTGGTTGGAATTCAATACAACTTCATACAATGGTCTAGCACTATGAGAGAAAGTGCAGTGTACAAGAACCATAACTCTATCTTGAGTATTTACAGAGTTATTGCCCTTTGTTACTTTTCCTTGTTCGGAGCATAACTTGAAAACTACTGGTTGGAATTCAATACAACTTCATACAGTGGTCAAGTACATTGAGAGGAAGTGCAGTGCACAGGAACCATAACTCTTTCTTGACTCATTACAGAGTAATTGCCTTTTGTTACTTTTCCTTGTCCGGAGCATTACTTGAAAACTACTGGTTGGAATTCAATACAACTTTATACAATGGTCTAGCACAATGAGAGGAAGTGCAGTGTACAGGAACCATAACTCTATCTTGAGTATTTACTGAGTTATTGCCCATTTTTACTTTTCCTTGTCGCAGAGCATAACTTGAAAACTACTGGTTTGAATGCAATACAACTTCATACAATGGTCCAGCACAATGAGAGGAAGTGCAGTGTACAAGAACCATATATCTATCTTGACTAATTACAGAGTTATTACCAAGAACAATATCTCTATTTTAATTTTTTAATGCCATTGAAGGGTGGCATATTAAAATCGCACCGTCCGTCTGTCCGTCCGTCCGTCCGTCTGTGCGTCCCCACTTACAAATTCGTGTCCAGACCGTAACACTGTCATGCATTGAAGGATTTTAAAATAACTTGGCACACATGTCTAGCACATGAAGACAACATGTCACGTGCAAGACCCACATCCCTACCTCAAAGGTCAAGGTCACACTTGGAGTATGAAGGTTATGGAATCCTCTATATATGCACACATTCGTGTCCGGACTGTAACTTTGTCATGCATTGAAGGATTTTAAAATAACTTGGCGCAAATGTCTAGCACAGGAAGACGACGTGTCGCGTGCAAGACCCATGTCCCTAGCTCAAAGGTCAAGGTCATACTTAGAGTTTGAAGGTAATGGATTCCTCTATATATGCATATATGCACACATTCGTGTCCGGACTGTAACTCTGTCATGCATTGAAGGATTTTAAAATAACTTGGCACAAATGTCTAGCACATCAAGACAACGTGTCGCGTGCAAAACCTACATCCATACCACAAAGGTCAAGGTCACACTTAGAGTTTATAGGTAATGGAATCCTGTATATATGCATACATTTGTGTCCGGACTATAACTTTATCATGCTTCGAAGGATTTTAAAATTACTTGGCACAAATGTCTAGCACATCAAGGGGATGTGTTGCGTGCAAGACCCAAGTCCCTACCTCAAAGGTCAAGGTCACACTTAGTGTTTAAAGTAATGGAATACTGTATGCATAGTTACTCTGTCATGCATGGAAGGATTTTAAAATGACATAGCACATTTATTGAGCACGTGGAAAGGACACAGACTGAGGCACCTCTTTCGGGGGCATTCGTCACTTGTGAGTGACAGCTCTTGTTTTACAAGGTAATCTGTTAGTACGAACTTCCTCAGTTTATAACGCAGTCTTTTGGGGGTATTAATCACATTTAGTGATAGCTCTAGTTCAAATTATGACCCCCGGATCAAAATTGACCCCGCACGGGGGGTCACTTAGTTTAACATAGGCTTATATAGGAAAACGTTTAAAAATCTTCTTCTCTGAAACCACAAGGCCTAGAGCTTAGATATTTGGCATGTAGCATTGGCTAGTGGACCTCTACCAAGATTGTTCAAATTATGAGCCCCGGATCAAAATTGACCCCGCACCGGGGGTCACATAGTTTTACATCGGCTTATATAGTAAAAACTTTAAAAATCTTCTCTGAAACCACAAGGCCTAGAGCTTAGATATTTGGCATGTAGCATTGGCTAGTGGACCTCTACCAATATTGTTCAAATTATGACCCCGGGTCAAAATTGACTCCGCACCGGGGTCACTTAGTTTTGCATAGGAATATATAGTAAAAACTTTAAAAATCTTCTTCTCTGAAACCACAAGGCCTAGAGCTTAGATATTTGGCATGTAGCATTGGCTAGTAGACCTCTTTAAAGTTTGTTCAAATTATGCCCCTGGGGTCAAAATTGACCTTGCCGGGGGGATCATTTGTTTTACAAAGGCGTATATAAGAAAACTTATTTGGTATATAACATTATCTAGTGATCTTCCACCAGGCAAGTGGACTTGTACCAAGGTGAGCGATATAGGGCCATCTTGGCCCTCTTGTGCAAACTTAGGTGCTTTTATTGAGTCCATTTTTATATTTCGTCCTTGTGGCATTTTCAATTATAGAATTCACTGTTTTAATTCCATGATAAGTTATAGTCCCATCTCTTTGCTTTTCATCTTTCACAGTTCAGTACCCGAAGATTCTCGCACCATTATGTGACCAGACTCCTTTTGTGATATGGGGAATTAGCTAATAACAGTACCATCATGAAGTTTTCATATTTAATATTTCAATTCACAATGTTTTCTATATAGAGGATACTTGTTTCCCTGTGGTGAACCCCATAATAAAAATCGCATTACTATCATCATTACTGAAAAAGCAACAAAAATAGTTCAAATTTATTTTGATAATTTCAAATAAAAGTATATAAGTAATATCAATCTATCATACAATGAAACTGAAACATCAATTCATTATATATAGGCCTAAATTGAAACATTTTTTAAATAAATAAGTCTGCACTTCGTCACACCATGAATCACGGAGTAATACTCAATCAGCTGTTCATTCATTTAAAAAACGCTTGGTCCAGGGCTGACCTAAGAGTAAAATGTGTCCCAATTTACTGCATTTGTGAATAAGGAGCGATTTTAGAGATTATTTTCCACTTTTTATAGGTGACATATAGGTTTCAGACCATGATCATAAGTTTTAAGAAATTACTGTGAAAATTGGATCTAGTGATAAAAAAAACATCAACTTTTTCACAAATTTTGATTCAAAATTGCTATAGATGGATAGAAACTGATCTAACTTAGAAAATGAATACTCACAACACTATATTTATTTCAAAAACAAAAATTTTACCTCCATTTTTCCATTTTCTGTAATGTTCTATCACCCGTAAATGAGGGGAAAATGTTATACTGCTTTGATACAGAGAAATACCAATTTTATTTCACCGATATATTTCAGTATTTCACTGAAAAGCATAAAATAAAATGATATATCTCTTTTATCCTACACATTTTCATCAAAAGTCAATCTTAGTCAATGTATTATCTTCTCTCTTACTTAATATTAAAAATTTTCCAAAGCACCTTTATTAATTAATTCTTCAAAACCTTAAACCTAACTCGTCATAACCTAAATCCTAACTTTTCGAAATCTCAACCTCCACTCTAGAACCTAAACATTAACTGCCCTTTCTCCCTCTCTCCCTTCTTTTCTTCCCACTTTTCCCGGCCAAATCTTTCTCACATTCATTCATGCCTTCTTCATATTTTCAAGCAATCATATCACACACTTAAACAGATAAACTTAACTGATGCTGTCGGTCATAATTCTTTTTACATAAAACAAATTATGCCTGCAAAACTCTTTTTGAAGTACTATACAAAATCAAATTCATGTTTTAATTACTATACAAATTCATCTGGTTACATTTTGTTCAAATCATGGCCCCTGGGTCAAAACTGAGCGGGGGGGTCTCTTGATTTTACATAGGAAAAACTTTAAACGTCTTCTCTGAAACCACAAGGCCTAGAGCTTAGATATTTAGCATGTGGCATTGTCTAGTGAACCTCTACCAAGATTGTTCAAATTATGACCCCTGGGTCAAAATTGACTCTGCCCGGAGGATCACTTCATTTCACATAGGCTTACATAGGGAAAACTTAAAAAATCCCCTGGGGGGGGGTCACTTGGTTTTGAAATAATGGTTGGGATCAGCCTGTTTACTTTTCATGTTTACTTAATGTTCAAAACCCATGCAATTATTTTTGTAAAACTTGGGTGAGATGTTCATGCAGAACATATTTTAACCCAAAAAGCAAGAGAATGTGTTTTGTACAAGAAAGTGGTCCCACATTAAAGGTCCTATGGACACATTAAATTTTCTAGTTTTTATTGTGTCGCCCTTTCGGAGAAAAGGCGATACATAGGGATCGCTTTGTCCGTCTGTCCGTGCTCACATTCTGGTACTTAGGTGGCTATACAGACAATAGGTAACAGTACATTTACTTTGATGTCATTCATTCCGTAATGCTGTTATGTGGCTATTTTCTGTTAAGTGGCTAAAAAGAACAATGGGGAGAACAAAAGGCTAGCCACATAAGTATCAAAATGTGAGTCCGTCCGTCCGTCACACAAACTTAATGTTGGCTATAACTTTGCCATTCCTTAAGATTTCTTCATCAAACTTTACAATTGTATTGCTTATGACAAAAGGGTCATGATGCCGCCAAATTTTGTAGGTCAAGGTCATATTTGACAGGGTTATGCCCCTTTTTGTACTTAGATTTTGTCAAGAAAAACTTAACATTGGCTATAACTTGGCCATTTCTGAAGATTTCTTCATCAAACTTTACAATTGTATTGCTTATGACAAAAGGGTCATGATGCTGCAAAATTTTGTAGGTCAAGGCCCCTTTTTGTACTTTGATTTTGTCACGAAAACTTAACTTTGGCTATAACTTTGCCATTTCTTGAGATTGCTTCATCTAACTTTCAAATTGAATTGCTTATGACTTAATAGTCATGATGCCGCCAAATTTTGTAGGTCAAGGTCATATTTGACAGAGTTATGCCCTTTTTATACTTAGATATTTGCTATAACTTTGCCATTTCTTAAGATTTCTTTATCAAACTTTCAAATAGTATTGCTTATATCAAAAGGATTGTGATGGCGCCAAATTTTGTAGGTCAAGGTCATATTTGACAGAGTTATGCCCCTTTTTATACGCCCGAAGGGAACGTATTATGTTATCGCCTCGGTGTCCGTCTGTCCATCCGTCCGTCTGTCCGTTAGCAATTTCCCTTCTGCTCTGTAACTCTTGAACCCCTTGAAGGATTTCGAAGAAACCTGACACAAATGTTAACCAGACTGAGACGACGTGCAGAAGCAATGTTCCGGATGGCTGGATTCAAGGTCAAGGTCATACTTAGGGGTCAAAGGTCATATGATTTTGTTTCCCTTCCGCTCTGTAACTCTTGAACCCCGTGAAGGATTTCGAAGAAACCTGACACAAATGTTAACCAGACTGAGATGACGTGCAGAAGCAATGTTCCGGATGGCTGGATTCAAGGTCAAGGTCATACTCGGGGTCAAAGGTCATATGACTTTTTTTCCCTTCCGCTCTGTAACTCTTGAACCCTGTGAATGATTTTGAAGAAACCTGACACAAATGTTTACCACATTAAGACGATGTGCAGAAGCCATGTTCCGGATGGCTCGCTTCAAGGTCAAGGTCAAACTTAGGGGTTCAAAGGTCATATGAGGGTGAGCTTTTCTGATGGATGATTGTCCGTCTTCTGTCAACATTTTGATTCAAATGACATCTCCTCTGAAACCTCTAGGCCAATGTTGATAAAACTATGCAGGAATGTTCCTTGCATGAAGCTCTACCAAAATTGTTCAAAGAATTCCATTCCATGCAGAACTCTGGTTGCTATGGCAACAAATAGGAAAAACTTTAAAAATCTTCTTCTCTGAAACCACAAGGCCTAGAGCTTAGATATTTGGCATGTAGCATTGTCTAGTGGACCTCTACCAAGATTGTTCAAATTATGACCCCCAGGTCAAAATTGACCCCGCGCGGGTGGGCACTTAGTTTTTGCATAGGCTTGTATAGGAAAAACTTTAAAAATCTTCTTCTCTGAAACCACAAGGCCTAGAGCTAAGATATTTGGCATGTAGCATTGTCTATTGGACCTCTACCAATATTGTTCAAATTATGACCCCCGGGTCAAAATTAACCCGCTGGGGGTGGTCACTTAGTTTTGCATAGGAATATATAGGAAAAACTTTAAAAATCTTCTTCTCTGTAACCACAAGGCCTAGAGCTTAGATATTTGGCATGTAGCATTGTCTAGTGGACCTCTACCAAGATTGTTCAAATTATGACCCCCGGGTCAAAATTGACCCGGTGGGGGTGGTCACTTAGTTTTGCATAGGAATATATAGGAAAAACTTTTAAAATCTTCTTCTCTGAAACCACAAGGCCTAGAGCTTAGATATTTGGCATGTAGCATTGGCTAGTGGACCTCTACCAAGATTGTTCAAATTATGAGCCCTGGATCAAAATTGACTCCGCCGGGGGGGGGGGGGTCACTTAGTTTTACATAGGCTTATGTAGGAAAAACTGTTCAAATTATGACCCTCGGATCAAAATTGACCCCCTACGGGGGGTCACTAAGTTTTACATAGACTTATATAATAAAAACTTTAAAAATCTTCTTCTTTGAAACCACAAGGCCTAGAGCTTAGACATTTGGCATGTAGCATTGGCTAGTGTACCTCCACCAAGTTTGTTCAAATTATGACCCCCGGTTCAAAATTGACCCAGCACCGGGGGTCACTTAGTTTTACATAGGCTTATATAGGGAAAACTTTAAAAATCTTTTTCGCTGAAACCACAAGGCCTAGAGCATAGATAATTGGCATGACATTGTAGCATTGCCTAGTAGACCTCTTCAAAGTTTGTTCAAATTATGCCCCTGGGGTCAAAATTGACCTTGCCCGGGGGGGCGATCATTTGTTTTACAAAGGCGTATATAGGAAAAGTTATTTGGTATATAACATTATCTAGTGATCTTCCACCAGGCAAGTGGACTTGTACCAAGATGAGCGATATAGGGCCATCTTGGCCCTCTTGTTTTCCCTTCCGCTCTGTAACTCTTGAACCCCGTGAAGGATTTCGGACTTCTTTCCCCTTCCGCTCTGTAACTCTTGAACCCCGTGAAGGATTTCGAAGAAACCTGACACAATTGTTTACCACATTGAGACGATGTGCAGAAGCCATGTTCCGGATGGCTCACTTCAAGGTCAAGGTCACACTTAGGGTTCAAGCGTCATATAACTGTGTGGATATTGCTCTGCATTTGCTCTTGATTACAGTGCTCTTGTTGCCCTTGAATTATCGAAAATTATGAAATTAGCCTTCTCAGCTCATAGTTCAAACAGGTGAATTAGCCTTGTCTGCTCTATAGTTCTAGCAGGTTTTACAAAACAAATGAACTGCCAGATACTGAGTTATGCCTCCTTGACGGGCGTATTTTGTGACAGTTTGGCACTCTTGTTGTACTTAGATTTTGTCACGAAAACTTATTGTTGGCTATAACTTTG
Source organism: Saxidomus purpurata (assembly GCA_022818135.1). Lineage (NCBI taxonomy): Eukaryota > Metazoa > Mollusca > Bivalvia > Venerida > Veneridae > Saxidomus > Saxidomus purpurata. Next base: position 6,454 of record JAFMSR010000024.1, on the reverse strand, counting down.
CCATTTCTTAAGATTTCTTCATCAAACTTTCAAATTGTATTGCTTATGACATAAGCGTCATGATGCCACCAAATTTTGTTGGTCAAGGTCATATTTTACAGAGTTATGCCCCTTTTTGTACTTAGATTTTGTCACAAAATTCTGACAAAGCGTAAGAGGGCGACACAAGTGTTCTACTGAACACCCATCTAGTTTAGATAAAAAATGTGTATTCCCATTTACCTTGACAGGAATGTATATTCCTTCTTAATGATTAGGACACAGCAAATAAATGTATTCTTTTTCATTTGAGCACAAAGTGCTTAAAGGTGAGCTGTTGTTATCGCCCCTGGTCTGTCTGTCATCTATCTGCCTGTTCACAATTGCCTTGTTAACAGTCTAGTGGTCACATTTGACATCCAATCTTCATGAAAATTAATCAGAATGTTTATGATTTCTAGGTTTGAATCTGGGTCATGCTTGGTGATAAACTAGGTCGCACTGTAAAATCAAAAGAGTGACTCGATTAGCTACAAGCTTTATTCACGCTGTAATAAATTAGTATACCTTGTTAACACTCTAGAGGCCACATTTATTAAGCAATTAATCATTATGAAAATTGGTCAGACTGTTCGTCTCAATAATTTCTAGGTCAAGACCTAAAACTTTGAAAGTCTTTTCTGCTCAGTATCTTGAAATCTATATCACCCACAGTCTTCAAACTTCATAGTGTGATTAGTCCTACTGAGTGAATGATCCCTACTGTTTTAGGGGTCAGTGGGTCAAGGTGATATTGACCTCTGTTAGCTTTTCCTTGATTACATTGCAAAGATTTTTACAAAACTTACGCAGAACAGTCCAGTCAGTCTGAGCAATACTGGCCCTTTTGGGCCTCTTGTTTGTTTGACCATGATATAGAATAAAATGTAAAATATGTCATTCAGTTCTGTGTGAAATAACTGTGTGTTCTTTTTTCCAGATTCATTTCCAATATGGGCTATCGTGGTAATAATATTAGTCGTTTTGTATCTGATTGGAGTTGTGCTTGGCATCTTCATGTTCTGTCCTTGTTCAGGTAAGTAAACTCTTAGCCCAAAATAAAAAAGATGTGTATGGTTCCAGTGACCCAAACGACCATAAATTTAACCGCCAACCCAAAAAGAAGAATAGGTACGAGTTGAATGTGGTGTGAAAGTCAAGAAAAGGTATGAAATTTCAGGGGATCTGTGAGTGGGTGCAGGGGCATAAATAATGTTCTAAATTGAGTCTGTACACTGAAAATTGAGACCAAAGTCATAAACTGAATGCAGGAACCTAATTGGCAATACATGGTGTTAAAAAAGCTAGTGGTAATTGACATGGATGAATTGTTTATCATTACCTAAGGACATTTCCAGCGGTCAAAATAGCTATTGCTTGCATGAATCACCAATTAATGGCGCAGTACTGCCATCATTTGGGTATTTTGGAGTAGAGATGCACGCAATACGAGTGTTAATTGCCAATGTTAAATTGAATGATGAGACAAGCATTAATTCCTGGCAGTTTTTCACAGTCGGACTGAAGAGCAAAATGATCCTGGACGTCTCAATTGTAATTACATGTTATAATGAATTTTGATTGAAATTAAAGGGCTGATGTTGGTGACATGAATTGCCTTTGTATAAACAAAACAGTTGAATGTTGTAAAGTAAATAAATGCACTTTTTAACTCACCTGAGCACAAAGTGCTAAGGTGAGATATTGTGATCGCCTTTGGTCCGTCATCTGTCTGTCGTCTGTTGTCTGTCATAGGTCCACACTTACGCTTGTGGTATGCAATAGAGGCTGCATTTTTCACTGGATCTTCATGAAACTTGGTCAGAATGACTACCTTGATGAAATCTAGGTCGAGTTGGGTCATCTGGGTTCAAAAACTAGGTCACCCGCTCTAATCATAGAAAAACCTTGTGCATGCTATAGAGTTTGCATTTTTCATTAGATCTTCATGAAACTTGGTTAATATGACTATCTTGATGAAATCTAGGTCGAGTTCGAACATGGGTCACCTTGGGTCAAAAACTAGGTCACCCGCTCAAATCATAGAAAAACCTTGTGTATGCTTTAGAGGTTGCATTTTTAATTGGAACTTCATGAAACTTAGTCAGTTTGATTGCCTTGATAAGATCTAGGTCGATTACGAACATGGGTCATCTGGGGTCAAAACTAGGTCATGGGGTAAAATTGTAAAATTTCATTCTTTCTTCATAAAACTTTGTGAGTATGATTTTCTTGAAATTTAGGTCAAGTATGAATATGGATAATCAGAGGTCAAAACTAGGTCACCCCCTTCAAACCTTGTGTATTCCATACAGGTGACATTTACAACCCAATCATAATGTAAATTGGTCAAAAGGTTTGCCTTGTCATGGTCAAACAGAATTTTTGTGTTTATGATATAAAGTTTAGAGTTGAAGTTTGGTCACATATTGTCATAAGTCACAGGTGAGCGATATAGGGCCATCTTGGCTCTCTTGTATAGTTATTAGCTCACCTGGCTTTGCCAGGTTGAGCTTTTCAAATGGATGATTGTCCGTCGGCCGTTGTCCGTCAACTCACTTCAAACTTCAAACCACATTTCGTCTGAAACCACTGGGCCAATGTTGATGAAACTATGCAGGGATGTTTCTTGCATGGAGCTCTACCAAAATTGCTCAAATAATTCCATTCCATGCAAAACTCGGATTGCTATGGCAACAAATAGGAAAAACTTTAAAAATCTTTTTCTCTGAAACCACAAGGCCTAGAGCTTAGATATTTGGCATGTAGCATAGTCTAGTGGACCTCAACCAAGATTGTTCAAATTATGACCCCCGGGTCAAAATTGACCTTTCCCGGGTGGTCACTTAGTTATACATATGCTTATATAGGAAAAACTTTAAAAATCTTCCTCTCTGAAACCACAAGGCCTAGAGCTTAGATATTTAGCATGAAGCATTGCCTTGTGGACCTTAACCAAGATTGTTCAAATCATGACCCCAGGGTCAAAATTAACCCTTCCAGAGGGGGAGTCACTTGATTTCTCATAGGCTTATATAGGGACAACTTAAAAAAGGCCCACAGGCAGAGCTAAGATATTTGGAATGATGATAAGCATTTTGTAGTGGACCTCTATGAATTATGTTAAAATCATGACCCCATGTATTATTGGCAATTAATATACAGGTGAGCGATATAAGACCATCTCGGCCCTCTTGTTTTTCTTTTTGATATTCTGGGCTGGGTTTTTTTCCAGTCAAATGGAAGAATTTGATAACAAAATCTAACCTGAAATCAAAGTGCTGATGTAAATTATATTAAACCTATCTATGTTTGCCTAAATTGATACTGAATGTAATTGAAAATGATTTCCAGAAGATTTTAGCTCAGGTTGAGCTTTTGTGATCATCTGCCATCCAGTTTCTTATTATTTTACTTCAAATGACATCCTCTCCAAAACTGCCTGATGTATGTTTATTATATTTGATTTGGATGATCCTTGGACGGTCCTCTACAAAAGTTAGATTTATTATGGACACAACATAAAAATTGGCTCCTCCTGATAGGGTTTTTAATTTTTACCTCCTGCCAAGGAAGGAAACTAGTTCCTGACTTGTGAAGCCTTGGAGTAGTCTCCCTATGATCTTGAGTATTATCTCTACAGGCTTATATAGTTCGTCTTTAATGCAGGGCATGTGTCTTGAGACTGATTATTGGAAAATTACCAGGTCACCTTAGGTCATGCTAAAATTAGAAAATCAAGATTTCCCAAGCCATTATTAAATATTACATAAGTTATGAACTTTGGGTAACCTTCTTCTCTGAAACTTTAGATATTTAGCATGTGACATTGCCAAGTAGACCTCTACCAAGATTGTTCAAATTATGACCCCAGTTCAAAATTGATGCTGCACGGGGGTCTCTTGATTTTGCATAGGCTTATATAGGAAATTTTTTTTAAATCTTTATTTCTGAACACACAAGGCCTAGAGCTTAGATGTTTGGCATGTATCATTGCCTAGTTGACCTTTACCAAGATTGTTAAAATCATGACCCCGAGGTCAAAATTGACTCTGCCCGGAGGATCACTTCATTTCACATAGGCTTACATAGGGAAAACTTAAAATTCTTTTTGTCTTAAACCACAAGTCCCAGAGCTTAGATATTTTGAATGTAATATTGTGAAATGGACCTCTGCAAATATTGTTTAAATTAGGACCACACGTCAAAACTGACCCTTCGGCAACACGATTGATGTCTTTGTATTATAGCCAATGGTAGTCAGGTAATATAGGGCCATCTTAGCCCTCTTGTTTTTAGCTCACCTGGCACAAAGTGCCAGGGTGGGCTATTAGGATCACTCACCGTCCAGGGTCCGTAGTACGTCGTACGTCCATCCACCATTTCCTTCAAACTACATCTCCTCTGAAATCACTGAGCCAATGTTGATGAAACTTTGCAGGGATGTTCCTTGCATGAAGCTCGATCAAAGTTGTTCAAAGAATTCCATTCCAATCAGAACTCTGGTTGCTATGGCAACAAATAGGAAAAACTTTAAAAATCTTCTTCTCTGAAACCACAAGGCCTAGAGCTTAGATATTTATCATGTGGCATTGTCTAGTGGACCTCTACCAAGATTGTTCAAATTATGATCCCAAGTCAAAATTGACCCTGCCCTTGGGGTCACTTGGTTTTACATAGGCTTATATAGGAAAAACTTTATAAATCTTCTTCTCTGAAACCACAAGGCCTAGAGCTGAGATATTTAGCATGTAGCAATGCCTTATGGACCTTCACCAAGATTGTTCAAATCATGACCCCAGGGTCAAAATTAACCCTGCCCGGGAGTGGGGGAGGTGGGTCACTTGATTTCACATAGGCTTATATAGGGAAAACTTAAAAAAAAAACACAAGGCCCACAGGCAGAGCTTAGATATTTGGAATGTTACTAAGCATTGTGTGGTGGACCTCTACAAATTATGTTAAAATCATGACCTCTTGTATTATAACCAGTGGTAGTCAGGTGAGCGATATAGGGCCATCCTAGCTCTCTTGTTCTTATTTGTTATTTGTACAATTATTTGTAGTATTATATTCTATTTCTATCTTACTTTGTAAGCACTTTTGTTCTCTTAATGATTGGGCCACCAGATGTATTCAGCAATGTTGAGAAAACTGTTTAAGCTTGATAGGCCTGCCTATAATCATTGATAATACCCTTAGGATCACTCACCATCTGTCATACCGTCTGTGCGTCCGCCCTTTCCTTCAAAGACATCTCCTCTGATGGCTGCCAGGGCTAACGAAAGAAAAATGTTAAAATGACATAAAACAGCTGTTCAGGTTTTGAAGTGATTTCACACTAATGTTCATCTGACACTCTTTCAAAATTGCTCAACCTGTTCCACTTCCTTGCACAATATGGCTGAAAAAGCTAAAAATAGAAAAATCATCAAATGACATCTCCTAAACGGCTGGTCCTATATTGAAATAATTTCACACAAATGTTCCTTGATTGACCCTTCCAAGCACTGGTTCTCAGGTGAGAGATATAGGGCCATCATGACTCTCTTGTTTATGTGTAATCCTTTTTAAATTTCAGATTCAGATTGTAACGTAATATACATTGGTGTCAACAAGTTTTGTTGGGAAAGTGCTCAGTGTCTAGTGCTCGGCGTAGGGTTTTCGTGTTTGATCGTAGTTGGTCTTGGAATCCTTACAGTTTATGTCATATGTAAATGCTGCATACAAGAAAATGGTGAGTATAGGCTAAAAAGATTTTCACTTGTCTTAAAGATGATCCCAGCAGTTTTGACTCTCCTACCGTTTTCACCAGAGGTGACTATAGGCTTATCCTCCGTCCATCATTCCGTCTGTCTGGGTCCGCCTGTCTGAGAAACTGGATTATGCAATATCTATAGAACAACAGTTGCTGGTCAAATGAAGCTTGGTTTGTGTATAGCGGGCAATATAGAGATGATGCACATTGTATATTTTATTTCTTATGTCAGACAAAACTTTTGGTTGCTATGGCAATGGAAATAATTTAAATACCACATACAACCTGGATCCTGTAAATATTATCTCTAACAGTATTCAAAGAAGCATCATGAGCCTTATGTCATGTAGATAAAGGATGAAATGAGGGTTATGCACATAATTTCATTGTTTTCATCAGACAAAAATTGTGGGATGCCACACTCGAAGTATGAAATCAAATGGCATTTATCAGACTGCATACAAATAGAAAGGGCTTTAAGAGAAAGTGCAATCGGCAAGAACTCTTACTCTGTCTTGCTTAGTTTTGAGTTCTCTCCCTTTATTATTTTCATGAGAATATGAAAGCAGAAGTATTGAAGGGAATTTATTCAAACTGTGTTCAAATATATGTATTGCATTGCACTACTTCATTAACTTGTTTATATATCAGATAATTCTATTATCTATTATACCCCAC